>JAIUZE010046668.1:0-36537 GCA_022085475.1 Heliosperma pusillum
TGAGGTGTGAGTTTTCTCGTGTAACGCTTGGAGACGAGTGTATGGGGGAAGGATTGGTAGTATGTGTGTTTCAACATTCCTCTCTTGTTGTAATTGTAGCACATGTGCTTGCATCACTAAGCTAACCTAACACTTTCATACTTTTATGGGGGAACGAACGTCTCATGCCCGAAAGTCTTCCTCAGAGGTTGAATCTGAAGCACTCACGAACTTGCTTATTTTTAACAAAAAGGATGGTCTCTAGTTTGATGGTTATACGTGCTAAAAATCCGGAGCTTATCGTCAAAAAAGAATCAATTTAGATAGTCCTTTGTGGCTTCGGTGGCGAAGGCGCGTGTGATGTGAGTGGACTAGCTAGCTTATGTCTTTATCTTTGGTTGGAATGATTCGACGAATCCACTTTATTTGACCCCAAGAATTGATTGGATCGAAACGTAGTCTTATGTGGTGTAATGGTGTCATTCGTTTGGTGGTCTGTTTTGTCGGTCATATCGTGATGCGAGTCCCCGTGAGTCAGTTAGAGTATCGAGTTCTGGAAGTTTACAATATCTATGTGTCGGGCATAAGTATAGATGTCGTATTTTCATGGTTATCGTTTGGGTTAACTGTTGTCTCGTGGGTGTTAGAGTAGTGTTTAATCGGTGAAGAGTCTATTGATCCCAAATACTCAAAAAGGGGGGGGGGGGTGAATTGAGTATAAATAAAGTATGCATACTTTTTCGATTGTGCGTATAAGAGTGTGGTAGTAATATGTGGTTTGAATTTATCAATTAAATTCAACCCAACTAATTACCTGTAACGTGTATGAAAATAATAAAATACGTAAACAAATAAGAAGGCACGAAACACAAGGATTTGTGAAGTCGTTCATTTTCACACGTTGAAACCTACGTCCACTATTTCTCGATTAATAATGTTAGTACCTATTCCGGATTACAAAATTATCAACCCTACTCTTACAACTAATTCTAGTAGTAACTCAAAGTTGAGCACCGTTAAATACTCGATTCGAAGTTGAGAATCGCTAAATACTCGATTCCATCTTACGTTAATAAGAAAGTGTTTTTGAAAGTCCATAGACCTTAATTAGACTCCTTAATTATTTACTAAATTACTTATTAATTTAGTTTATAATGATCTATGTAACATGCATGCAAATATAAAGACATTTATATAAGAGAAGAAATTTCCTCACACTGATATGGAAAATATAAGGGCACAACAAGAACTCCTTCTTGTTGTTCTTGAGCTATAAATATGGATGAACACAAACAATCTCCAAAGTAGAAGATCTCCTCTAAGTTGCACCAAGATTAACCCAAATAATCTACTCTTATTATTAACTAGATAATAAGATAGATATTATACTACTAATATTATGACTATATTACTACACTAGTAATACTTAGTAAATATTAGTATTTGAGAGTTTTTAGTGAGAGGAAGAATTTTAGAAAGAAGTATGACAATTGCACAAAATGAAGTGATAAATGATGAACAACAATTGTTCATTATAAAGCCAAATTGGCCGGATGACATAGTCCAAAAATGGACTATTATTTTGTTCAATTTGATCACATGCATTAGAGTGGAGTGTTGTAGTATATATGATGATTATTTCTACTTGTTATGTCACTTTCAATAAGTAACTAAAGAGTAAAAACAAGAACAAAAATCATCACCCTTCTAACTACAATCCAACCGGCCATTTTGGCCTCGTTAGGTCCATTTTGATTTTTGATATTTGTCTCACAAATACTTATTGATCATATGGTTAATTATCTTGTATAATTAAGTGTTAATTTGATCATATAACAATTATATGACTCAATTAAATAAATAATATGTACTTAACATTTTAAGTAATATTTTACCATTATATCAATATATAATGGGTCCCACAATGCTTAGTTAATTTATTTTACAACTCCTTGTAAATATAATTAACTAATTACCTCTATCTCAAAACCTCAACTAATTTAGTAATTTAACGATTAATTACTAAGTTAAATCTTATTTAATCGTATTAAAATAAGATATAAATTTATTAGTCAATTATCGCATAATTGAAAAATAAGCTTAATCGAATTTGAGTTCTTAACTCAATTTCTAACAATTAACTCTCGTACATATCGAATATATGTAATGTACTAATTAACTGTATCGTATACAAATAATTAGTTACTATTTGGATTTCATCCTTTAGGTGTGACCGAAAGGGATCAGTTGATCACCGCCGTCAAACGACAATAACGTCAAACTCTAGTTAGCCAACCGTTATTGATTTACGTTAATCAACTGACTAATCATATATGTAGTCAATAATTATCCCAATTATATTCCATAATAAGATTTATTATGTGGCGCACTATTGTGGAGGACACCTACTCCAACAATCTCCCACTTGTCTGACACAAGTGTGCGTCACCGATTCTCTTGTCTCTTTATCACATCTCCCACTCAACGCAAGGTGTCTTTCAGGTCGCACTTGCGATTGACAATATCTAGAGTGGTTTTCTCGATAGGGAGAGTAACTGTCTGACCGGAAAATCTACCATAGATCTCTTTCCGAGCGTGGCCACGCATTTACAGTAACTTCTCCTCGAGTGGCCTAAAGATGTTTTTACCCAACGTGGGTGGACAATTCCTGTTGATCCATCTACTCTGTATGATGCAGATCACCATGATCCAGAAGAAGTCCATCGGCCTCCTTTTACGGCACGACCTAGAACATCAACCAAAACCAATCGGAAACTGCACCGACTCAGATAGACGGTCGCCAGTCAAAAGAATCGACTTATAGGAATAAGATAGAAGACCCTGCCACGACCAGGCATCAAATAATTGATTTAAGGGTCTCTACAATGTCACTGTCCGACAGAGTGTCATACAGTCTGTCTATGTAAACGACCAGTCATCTCCATGACCCCATGGTGCTGAACCAACCATCGATCGACTTACAATCTAGTCATTTCGAGACGTCACCTCATTGAGTGACTAGGGACAAAATACTAAGTTCGTCCTGTTCACTTGAATTGGGTTCAACCTTTCTTTCAACCAATTCGGATAAACAAAGTATTAAAATTTAGTCAAACTAAATAATGGAGTTTTTAATGAAACTCTAACAATGAATGCGATTATCAAATATTTGGAAAAATTGATACGCTATCAATAATTTCATATCTTATAATCTTTAGCAATTCAGGTATATATTTCAATCCCATTGAAATGACATGACTATCATGTTCAGCCTGCAAAATGCATGGCTAATGGATTAGCAATACTTGCATCTTTCCCATCGTTCTGATTGCTATTTCTCTTTGTCTACGTAATCTCATATTACATAAAACTTTATGAGTACGCGTCTAGGTTTGAATCTAGACTTAGGACTCTTGGCCTAAATGTAGCTCCCACTGTTTTACCAGTATCATGGGATAGGATATACAACTACATGAACTATTTCTAGTCCCTCCAATACAGTCCAATCCAAGCTACCTTCATATGCATCATCATATGACGCAATGTACTCCATTTCCGTTGTGAAATCCGCAATGATAAACTGCCTGGAACATTTCCAGCGAATACGTGACATTTATATTTTAAAATGTCACTCCTACTTGGAACCTTTCCAATAGTATTTTCTGTTTGGAACTCTTCCAACAGATAAATCTTCTATAAAACACAGCCAGCTCGTGATTTCAAATCACTATGATCAGTTTGGAAACTGAAATCTGTGTAACCCTTACACGCAACTCATTTTAAACTCCAAACACATGGAACATATCTTTTAGTCCTTCGCAAGTACTAAGGATGTTCTTTATGGCTATCAAGTGACTCTCACTTGGATTTGATTGCAAATGATTCGTCATACTCAAAGCATGCGAAATGTCGGATTGAGTATACATCACAGCGTATATAATTGATCCCGCAGCGGAAGCAAAAGGACTCAATTATGATGTGTTCAACTTCCTTGAACTAGTCAAAGATCTTATCAATATAAGAATTTTGACTCAATGCTAATATCCTTTTAGATTTATCTCCATAAATCCAGATATCTAAAAGATGTATTCTACTTCTCCAAAATCTTCCATCATCTAAAATGATCAATATGTCTCCACATATAAGACTGATGAAAACCATATTACTCCCACTAAACTTCATGTATAAACATAATTCCTCGAGATATCGAGAAATATTTTATGACATGATTGACACACTAATTCCAACTCTTTAGTGCTTACTTAAGACATCCTCTTAAGCTTGCAAATTAACTTAGGATAGTTAGGATCTACGAACCCACAGGTGAATATAAAATATACTACCTCTTCTAGAATCGTATTCAAGAAGGTGGTTCTTGAGATCCAGTTGGCATCATACTATTATGATATGCTGTAATCGCTAAGTATATTCGAATGGATCAAAGAATTAAGGTTGGTGCAAAACTCTTTGCCTACCAAGTTATCTTTGAAAACATTTTAATGTTCATCCATGCAAATTTCGATCTTAAAAATCAATTTACATTGAAGAGGTCGTACTTCTTCAAGTAAAATTTACCAGGTCACATACCTGACCATCATGCATGGAGTCCATTACGAATCGTATGACTCTAAGCCATATCAAGAAGTTGGGACTAAAAACAGTCTTTTATAAGTCGCATATTAGAATTCATCACTATAAAGGAGCGATAAAATTCCACCTGACCTCCTAGGTTCCGAAGAAACAACTACTGAACAAGCAATGAGGAAAACTTTTTCCGGACCATATGCTCAGTTTGTGGCTCTTGAAACATTTTCTCCCACTCTGTCTTATCAAGAAATAATCGTATTTTTTATTGAAAGACAGCATCACGAGTCACAAACGCTTTGTTCTCGTGGTCAATGTGGGATTATTGAGCACTTGTTTCATTCAAATAACTTATAAATTAGGTACGCTACCTACCCATATCGTATATGGAATGAAATCAGACTGTTTTAAATGTGTTTTAATATGGTGGGAAAAGAAATAGCAGACAAAAATATTAAGATCCCAAGGTTAGTCAAATGGCTCATTTTGACTTGATAAAGACAAAACCATATCGTATAAGGTTCTGTTTCTCTATTCAACAACACCTTATCTAATAATGTGTGTTAGAGAAGTTAACTTGTGAAACCATTTCACAATACTTTTGGTGAAAATCAAAGTCAATACTTAGATATTTATAGTTACGATTTAGTCGTAAGTCCTTGATCTAATGCTCTAGTGGTTAACTACTTCTCATTGAAGCTCTTTGAACTTTTCAAAGATTTCTCTTAGCACCTCATTAAGTAGAATCAAACATAATATCTACTTAAATCGTCGGTAAATCAAGTGAAGTAATCATTACCATCTCTGGTTGTGTTTGTTATTGGACCACACGTATTCTTGTGTAATGGGGCCAATAATTTACTAGTTCGATTTCCTTTTCAACAAAAGGGCACGAATCATCTTGCCTTGAATACAAGATTCGCACACACCATAAGATTCAAAATCAGATGGGTTAGGGATAGTTGTTAATACTAGCCTCTTAATGTGCTACACAATCCAGAATTAAGATTAGACATAGGTCACCAATTTTGAGCCTTTTTCAATCTATATGACAAGTAATTACTAGTTTAGGTCAAGAATATAATTACCTTTGATTGGTATGGGATAACCATTGACCAAGTATAGGCATAAAAAGATACAACGTTTGTTCTATTCACAAAAGTGAAACACTTGTGTCGTACACAAAAGTGGATACTATATTCTTTATTTAGAGGTTATGTACATAATAACGTTTATTAAAGTATACCTCTAAATCCAAAACTAGATTGATCACATTATAACTTTTATATGTCTCTATAGAAATAAAACTACAATAGTTATATTTCCCTTGTAGGTCGACATTTAATTATGGTTAGTCGTCGCACGAATCATTATTATATGCATTGAATACATTGATGAAAACCATAATAGGTATCTAATACCCAAAAATTGCATTTAGCAAAATAAATGTCGATCATATAGATATTATGGGTGAAAAATTACACCTAATTTCTAACTCTTTAGAAAACTTTGGGAAGATTCTTTTCTTGTGTCCTACACTGTAAAATAGAATCGTCAAAAGTTGGGTTCGACACCTTGCTTGGGTTTTGACTTTACTATTCAAAATAGTCTTGCCTTTATCCCTTGCCTTGTGTCAAAGTCGAGCCAACCTACTCTTGAACCTCGTCTTAACAATTAAGAATATAAACATCATTCTTAGTGCTCCCACTCACTTTCATGAATCTCTACTTAGACAAGTATATTGGAATTATTGTGAAGACTATTCTTCATTTCATTCATGGTTTTACCTTCAAAAGGATAAACTTTTCATGAAGTGATTACGGTATTTGGTTTGTTCACGATTTCAAATAAATCGATTAACCTAGTCATCCCAACTGTTTTGGCCTCTTTTGAGGTAAGCCTCGATAAGGAGCATTATGACGACATACCAAAATACAAACATTTTCTTTGGAGCAAAAATTTGATGTACCATTGTTTATAAGAAGGCGTCACAAAATATTCAAAAACGCTTTTGACTAAGTGTGACTTATTCATTTACTCTTCATAAGAGACATTTGCAAGGGTGAATATGAGGATCAAAAGATACAATTCATTTTGTCTTTAGCTACGGTGGTATAAACGGTGAATGCAATCAAAATGCTACCGTATAAAATAATGGAAACCTTTTCCACGATTGAACGGATTTATAAGTTCATAGAAGAAAAATAATTGTCATTGCGCGAATAAAAATAAATATCAACGGAAAATAAACATTCATTGCTTATATATATTTTACTTGTAAAAACAATTTTAAACAAGTCACTCATATAATGACCCCTCACGAAATTACATAAGTGATTCCAAGACCCATCTTTAGACAAAAATAGTCATCGCATGCTACCTTTATCTAAAAATGGTAAGTCAATACTTGACTAATTCTACACTTAGAACTCTTGGTTGACGGATTTCAACTAAATCCATCTCCTAGTCCCAAGATAACGCTTATCTCGTTGAGTCCAATCCAATTTTGGCTTGTGATCGCATCACCCTACTTACCCGAGGTAAAAAGGGACCCACGAGCGTGGTAGCCCTAATGAACACGGGGTTCATAGGTGTTACTAATTGGTAAGGCTAAATCTCAATTTTTTAAGTTATGTGAGAGGTCTTGTCAATTTTGTTATTAATTCCCTATAAGCGAACTAAGTCGGTGAATTGTGAATAACGTTGAATTGACAATAACGGTAAATAAAATGCATGTGTGACGATTTTGGCATGAGCGAAAATAAAGCAAGCAATCAAGCAACAATAAAATCCTAGTATGGCCACCTAGCTAATCAAAATTAACTAGATAGTTACAAATTCGGAAACCAACTCCTTGGTCCCTTGCCTCTTCACTTGGAACACCTTCCAAAATGGCACCGTCTTAAGGGAGCCACCGGTCTTCATAAAAATAATTACAAATGTACAAATATACAAATTCCTATTATACATTTATACTATAAAATAAAATAATTAAATTATACAAACCGGCGATACGAGATCGCAATAAAATTACAACCAAAACGTTATTCCCTTACATTACGGGTAATAACGTTAAAAATTAACTAGGCCATACTAGGTACAAAATTTGCATAAATTATTAAATAAATGACATTCATTCATTCAAACATAAATAAAATAAATTGCTGCAAAATTCATGCCAAAATCGTCCAAAGTTCAATTCATGCTCATTGTAGCTCGATTTTTCCGGGATTTATTGATTTTTAACCATTAAAAATCAATATCAACATTTAAATCGCATTTAAATTCAAAATAATTAACTAAACTGTTTTAGAACTCAAAATTAGTCACTACTAATTTTTTTGGTCATTAATTAGATCGATTTGATTTCATTTGCTAAATATTACGGTTTAATCATAACAATTATGAAATAAAACCAAAATAAAATATAGACATCATAAAATTTGAAACAAAAAATTTTGTACATTCTGGAACAATTCCAGGAACTATAAAAATAAAAACATTTGCTCAAAAAATTTAAATTAATTTTATGAACAAATAGCTTTGTATTTAATGGTTTTATCAAATAAAAACATTAGATATAGTAAAACAGTGAAACAAATTATGAAATCTCACCAAGAGTATCAAAATCAGAATGTCAAATGTACAAAAAATTTTCAAGATCAGAAATGGAAGTTTCAATTTTATGAACATTATAATCTCATATTATCGACTTTTATCGTATAAAAATCAATAAACATGCAACACATAAGTAAAAGTCACGAAATTTTACATACAATATGTAAGAAATGCGTGTGAGATCATATTAAAATTTCATGGCCAGAATAAACATGCAACTATTTTTAGTTAACTTTTAATTCATAAAATGCATGTTAACTCGGTTTAAACGCCAAAAATTAAAATAAATAGCAAATTAATCCCTAAAATCACGAAATTTGACCACAAACATTTTGAGGTTAGTAGGTATATATTTACCAAAACATTTCGTCAGAATCATATTTTAACTCAAAATCTTTGATTTATTAGTTATCTTATAACTTTAATAAAAAATGTCCAAAATGAACATGCATGCTACAAGCTAGCTCTGATACCAATTGAAAGTACATAGACCTTAATTAGACTCCTCTAATTATTTACTAAATTACTTATTAATTTAGTTTATAATGATCTATGTAACATGCATGCAAATATAAAGACATTTATATAAGAGAAGAAATTTCCTCACATTGATATATAAGGCACAACAAGAACTCCTTCTTGTTGTTCTTGAGCTATAAATATGGATGAACACAAACAATCTCCAAAGTAGAAGATCTCCTCTAAGTTGCACCAAGATTAACCCAAATAATCTACTCTTATTATTAACTAGATAATAAGATAGATATTATACTACTAATATTATGACTATATTACTACACTAGTAATACTTAGTAAATATTAGTATTTGAGAGTTTTTAGTGAGAGGAAGACTTTTAGAAAGAAGTATGACAATTGCACAAAATGAAGTGATAAATGATGAACAACAATTGTTCATTATAAAGCCAAATTGGCCTGATGACATAGTCCAAAAATGGACTATTATTTTGTTCAATTTGATCACATGCATTAGAGTGGAGTGTTGTAGTATATATGATGATTATTTCTACTTGTTATGTCACTTTCAATAAGTAACTAAAGAGTAAAAACAAGAACAAAAATCATCACCCTTCTAACTACAATCCAACCGGCCATTTTGGCCTAGTTAGGTCCATTTTGATTTTTGATATTTGTCTCACAAATACTTATTGATCATATGGTTAATTATCTTGTATAATTAAGTGTTAATTTGATCATATAACAATTATATGACTCAATTAAATAAATAATATGTACTTAACATTTTAAGTAATATTTTACCATTATATCAATATATAATGGGTCCCACAATGCATGGTTAATTTATTTTACAACTCCTTGTAAATATAATTAACTAATTACCTCTATCTCAAAACCTCAACTAATTTAGTAATTTAACGATTAATTACTAAGTTAAATCTTATTTAATCGTATTAAAATAAGATATAAATTTATTAGTCAATTATCGCATAATTGAAAAATAAGCTTAATCGAATTTGAGTTCTTAACTCAATTTCTAACAAGTAACTCTCGTACATATCGAATATATGTAATGTACTAATTAACTGTATCGTATACAAATAATTAGTTACTATTTGGATTTCATCCTTTAGGTGTGACCGAAAGGGATCAGTTGATCACCGCCGTCAAACAACAATAACGTCAAACTCTAGTTAGCCAACCGTTATTGATTTACGTTAATCAACTGACTAATCATATATGTAGTCAATAATTATCCCAATTATATTCCATAATAAGATTTATTATGTGGCGCACTTTTGTGGAGGACACCTACTCCAACAGTTTTGATTGTCCTTGGTGTTCACACAATTGAACGTATAAGAAACAACTATATCACTATTATCCAATAAGGTTTTTGCAAAGTAAAGATTTTACTTGAAAATATTAAACACGTTTGCAAAAGAAGAATTCTAGTATGAAAAGCTTAATTTTAAATGCATGGGAAGCATGGGTATTTATAGTGGAGAGGCAAACTAGGTTTTTATTAGAAACTCTAGCTCTAGCCATGGCCTCCCTTGGATAATTAGGTTAAATTTAAAATCCTAGTCGTCCAATATTTCGAAACCAATAGTCGTCCAATATTTCGAACTTAGTTTTCGAATGACCATTTTTTGTTTGATCAAATTATAGACCTCGAAGAGTTAATCAATTTAAAGTTTTGTTTTGGCAAATTCTGATATTTGGTTTACGATTTATGCTCATTTGAAAATTTTAAGAACGATAAAAATAGCATGTCATACTTAAAAATCAAACCTCAAGGTTACTATGTGCACAAAATAAAAAAAATGTAAACCACGTACAAAATGACCAAGTAAAGGGTTACCACGTGAATTTTCCGAAAAGATTATTTAAAACTATATTCAAAAACCGTTTTGAAAAATTAAAATAGCCGCACTATATTTCGCATCTCCAAAGGTATAGTAAGATCACCTATAACTTTGAGCTTGGTAAGTAAGTTTATAGTTAAAACATCTATAATTCTACTTCCAAAATTACTATTGAAATTATCATTATTGGACGACGACCTATACTACAAAATCTTTCTGGAGATTTTCAGTATGTTGATCATCACTTCATTCCAATCACGAGCTCTTCATCTTGAGCTCCATAAGCTTCTTTAAGACTTAGTCTTTGATTTTGAGCTTGATAATCACCAAAGTTATAGTAAAAACACCTATAACTTTACTTTAGCAGTTCCAAAGCTACAGTAAATGACCTATAACTTTGCTTCACTTTTGCTGCACAAATCATCAAGGTTATAGCTAAACTAGCTATAACTTCAGGTACCAAACCATGCTTAATCTAACCAAGACTAAACAAACGATAACAAGCACAAGCATATATCTTATATAAACATACCTGTCATTATCAAAAGATAATCATATAACTATATGATTCAACAAATTCCCCCTTTTTGATGATGACAACCTTTATTGATTTGTGACTAAAATAAGTTCCCCCTCAACATAATACTATAAAAATAATAGTGGGTAGAACGAAAGATAAAAAAATCTAAAGCTAAAGTATGAAGACCTAAGGACCTTAAGAGACTAAAGGTCTTGACAAGAAGCAAGCTTAGGCACTACAATCAAATCAAGGTCATTTCTTCCCCCTCTTGACATCATCGAAAAGACGAGAAAAGATATAGAATGACTAGAATAATATAAGCCAAAGCTATTATAAAACCAAGTCAAAAGCACATATCACAAAATGAAATCGTCTATGGTAACTACTAAGCAAAAACTAACAACATAATCAAGTCATAACCAAGGCAAGGAATAATATGGCTTAAGGTGTTGGGAGATTATAGACTAAGTATTTGTCAAGCTGAGTTGTGATTTTGAGTAGGCTAATGGCATTCGTAAGGTCTATCACTCCAATATCCTCACCCAAGTCATCAATCATGACCAGAAATCTGACCCCAACTAATTCTTGAAGAAACAGAAATTCGTTCAATAACACCTCCTTAACACCAAGACTGAACTTTGCTCCATCATACGAGTAATAATACATTCCATAAACACAGCTCATTCCTCCACAACTTTTTTTTTTCCAACTAAGCTTCAACACACTTTTTTTTACCAGCTTAGCAACAAAACGATGTATCCATCTAATATTCTTTTATTCAAGACCACCCGAAACATTCCAACAGGATGTAGTCGAGCTCCGATAACTCTTATCAAAGTATTCTTCTCCGTAAAAATTAGATTCGGTCTACTAACCTAAAGAGGCATAAGCTTAAGTAACTTATCGCACATATGAGTTAGATACCATATCTTTCAGCATCAACCACACCTTAGCTTATAGTAACTTCTCTTTTCTGTCTTTTTGGATTGGAACAGAAGACTGATATGAAGATTTATTGACTGATTTTGTGGTGAAACACGGTGAATAACGGAGAGTTTTAGTTGTTTTTTTGTGTGATGAGGAACACATAGATAATGATGGGTTTTAATTGAAATTGGAAGGGATTATGTGAACACAGGTAATAGGTAATATAGTAGCAATCAGAATTGTGTGTGTCAATTGATATTTGAGAACGAGTATGTGGAATGTTAGTATGGTAGGAATTGGTCATGACATAATAATGCAATTAATTTCCACAAAGCAATTAACATATTAATCAATCTCTCAATATAATACACACTTCTTCATGGATCAGCGGAATATACGGGCACAGTCATACAATCTCGTCAAAACTAGTCAGTTACAAGCGCAAGAAAATTTTATGACAAGTTTTAAATACCACCGATTAAACCAATTTCTAACCGCAAATTCTCAAAACGTTCTCCAGCTAATGTTTTATTCAGAATATTAGCCCATTGTTTTTCCTTACTACAAAAATCAAGTCTTATGATCACCTTTTCTACTTGATATCTTAGAAAATGGTATCTAATTTTTATTTGTTTTGTACGCGACTGTTCCCCGGGATTTTTCGAAATAATTATAGCACTCGTGTTGTCACATAAAATAGGTATACACCCAACATCCACACCATAATCAGATAATTGTTGCTTAAGCCAAAGTAATTAAGAACATACCAAGGCGGCAAGAATATATTCAACTTCTATAGTAGATAAGGCAACTGAATTTTGTTTCATAGACCCCCATGAAATGATCCATGGCCCAACAAACGTAGCTATGCCAGATGTACTTTTTCTATCAAGTGAACAACCTGCATAATCTGCATCTGAAGACCCTATGAGATCAAAAATTCAATCGAGAAGGTACCATAGATCTAACCTAGATGTACCAATTAAATACCTTAAAATTCTCTTAACTGCAATCATATGTGATTCTTTTGGGCACGATTGAAATCGAGCACACATACACACACACTAAACATAATATCTGGTCTACTTGAAGTTAATTAGAAAAGTGAGCCAATCATACCTCAATAAATTGTCTCATCGACAGACGTACCATCTTCATTTTTAGTTAGTTTCTTATCCGTGACCATAGGAGTGGCCATAAGATGAGAATTCTCCATTCCAAACTTTCTGATTAGATCTTTGTTTTATTTTTATTGGTGAATCATTCTACCTTGTTTTGTTTGTTGGATTTGTAGTCCAAAGAACAACTTGAGTTCTCCCATCATGCTCATTTCAAATTCTAAGGTCATCAACTATAAAAAATAATCATAGAGTTTATTATTCGTTGAACCAAAAATGATATCATCTACGTAAATTTTTGTAACTAATATATCTGACCCCTCGGATTTCACGAATAAGGTCTTAACGTCCATTTGAAATAATTTAAGTCCTTGGTGAGCTGCAAATGCTATTAACAATATAGTAGCTTCAAGTCGAGCTACGGGAGCAAAGGTTTCATCGTAGTCAATCCTTTCTTGTTGATTATATCCTTGAACAACCAATCTTGCTTTATTTCGCACAAGAACTATTGTATCATCCAACTTATTTCTGAATACCCATCTAGTACCAATAACCGACCGTTCCTATGGTTTAGGAACTAAGTGCCAAACTTTGTTCCTTTCAAATTGTTGTAATTCCTCTTGCATAGCAACGATCCAGTTTGGTTCAAAGAGGGCCTCCTTGATATTCTTAGATTCAATGGTAGAGAGGAAAGAGTAGAAAGAGCAAAAGTTATTCAGAGATCTTCGTGTTTGAACACCCTTTCTTAAATTTTAAATGACTGAATCCTTAGGATGCGAATCTTTATATTTCCATTTGGCGGAAGTCTCAGGCACGTTTTCATTAGAGTTTGAGGTAGAACCTTCAATTGTTTCGGAATCAAGGGTTGTTCCCCCTGAATTCAATCTCACGGTTGTATGTGAATCAAGTATAACTCTGGATTCAGTATTCTAATTTGAATTCAAGGTTATGGTTTCATCATCTATAACTTTGGTACTTACTTCCTTGTTTTGAGAGGAAGTTATGATATCATCAACTATAACTTCAGTTCTCTTTCCGTTATTATTTTGAAGGAGTCGCAAACTCATCATTTGTGCCTTCAATCTCTTTTTCTTCTTCATCCAACTTTGGAGGATCATCTTTAGAAAATTGAAAATCAGGTTCATTTTCATCTTCCTTATCATCCTGTATAGGCTTATCAAACATATCATTCTCATCAAATATAACATGTGCAATTTCTTCGATGCATAATGTTCTTTTATTAAAGACTATATAAGCCTTATTATGATCAGAATAACCAATAAAAATTGCCTCATCACTCCTAGGATCAAATTTGCTCAACCTATTTTTGCCATTGTTCTGAACAAAGAATTTACTCCAAAAGCATCGCAAGTGGGATATATTAGGTTTCGACCTCTGAGGAGTTCATAACAAGTTTTCTTTAAAATAGGTGTTATCATAGCACGTTTATGAATCTAGCAAGAAGTGCTAATGGCCTCAGCCCAAAATTTATGAGGAAGACCACTACAAAAAAGCATTGTTCGAGCCATATCCTCTAAGGTTCTATTTATACGTTCAACTACACCATTTTGTTGTGGGGTTCGTGGTGCAGAGAAGTTATGCCCTACGCCATTTTCCCTACAATATTCTATGAAAGTTTGATTGTAAAATTTGGTGCCATGATCCGTACGAATTGAAACAAGATTAGACTTGTATTTTTTTTTGAACGAGTTTAATAAGACAATCAGATTCATCAAAAGTCTCATCTTTAGAATGCAAGAATATAGGCCAAACATAACTCGAATAATCATCAACTAGAACGAAGACAGACTTGGATCCTCCTCTACTTCTTACCTTCATTGGGCCACAAAGATCCATATGTACAAGTTGTAGGGCATGATTCATGCTTACTACTCTTTTAGGTTTGAAAGATGATCTCACATGCTTTCATCGAGCACAAGTGTCACAAATCTTCTCTTGATCAAACTTGATTTTAGGCAAATCTTCAACCAAGTCCCATCTTTTGAGTTATTCAAGATAAGGGAGCTAATGTGACCAAATCTCTTGTTCCATAAACAAGAATTATCTAACGTTACTTTCATGCATGTGAAAGAGTTAGTATAACCATCATTTAAATCAATCTTATAGACATTTCGTTTACGATGTCCTTCACGTATAACCTTACTAGTACCTTCAATCATGATGCGACAAATATCCGAATGAAAAACAACCTTGTTACCTTTGACACATAATTGAGAGATACTAAGTAGGTTATGCTTGAGACTATTAACTAAATAGAAATCACTAATTGAATGAGAGGAAGATATACCAATCTTACCAACACCGTGAATTTTTCTTTCTTATTGTCTATGAAAGTGACCTTACCTCCATCAAAAGGTTCAAGTGAAAGAAATAGATTCTTATTTCCGGTCATGTGCCATGAGCATCCACTATCAAGGTACCAAGAGGTTTTTCTTTCACAACTACCTGAAACACAAGTTAAAGACATTTTTAGGTACCCAAGCAAGGTTGGGTCCTTTAGTGTTAGTTACCCTAAATATCATGTCTTTTATAACCCAAACTTGTCTTATGGTTTTTCTTTTAGGGTTTGTTCGACTGATGGGTGTCTTTGTCTTTTCGTGTTGTCTAGGTTCTCGAGATTGTTGCTTCTTGGGTTGTTGTCTTTCCTCAGGCAAGTTAGGTTTCTTCTTATAAGCAAAACTCATATCGTAGAATCAACGATGTTCATTTTTTCCGACTTCTTCTACAAGGGGTTATGGATTAGGACACATGTCTTCTTCCTCTTGTGTGTTAGAAGCTCTGACAAAATTTATATTTATTTTTAGGTCATTTGTGTGCTTGTCACAATTTTCTAGGAGATGACCCGTACGATCACAATAATTGCAAATAAGATACTTAGGTAAATTGACATATTTTCTTTTCTGAAATCACGTTCAGAAGTAGTAGATTTGTATTTAGAGTGATCCCTACGACCATAACACTTGTGTCCTATGCCAATCTTCATGTTATTGTCAGATTGTTTGTTTAAGAAACTTAAAACAGTGGTACTACCTTCCCATTTGTAAGGCACTTTCCTAGCATGCAATAATAGTTCTTTTAGAGACTTGATTTCTTTTTGACATTCAGAATGGCCAGTCTCTAGATTTTTGAAGGAACTACTTTCCTTAAGGTTGTCATGAATCTCTTGAAAGCGTTTATTAAGAATTAAAACTATATCTGAGTGTTGTTTCTTAATATTAAATATTTGAGCTTAAGATTCTTTTAATTGCTTGGAGGAAGAGTCAATTTTCTTCTTTTGTTATGAGATTATAGCATCTTTAGCTTTTATCTCAGATTTTAGAAGTTCGTTAACTTTTATCAACTCTAAAGTTCTGGCTTCATTAACTATAACCTTGGCCTCAAGATGTTTAATGTTGAGTTTTAACTCTGAGGTTATAGCTTCATTAGCTATAACTTTAGACTCAAGAACTATTTTCTCACCATCTTTGGATTCAGAGGTTGTGGTTGAATTAGCCATAACTTTAGAGCTCAACTTTCTTGTTTTGGTTTTTAAAAGTGGATTCTCTTTGGCAATGTCAAGGATTTGGTCTTTCAATTCATTTATTTTAAGACTTTGCTCACGACATTGATCAAGGGTTTGCTCAAAGTAATCTATCATAACATTTCTAGGTAATTTTTAAACTTGATTCTTAAGACGAAAAAAACTTACCTCGCTAGTTTTGCTGTCCGAGTCTAATTCTCCTATCAAGCAGAACTCCGATCTTGAGTTGTTGTTCTCATCATCACCGCTAGTAATTAGGTCAAGATTAATGTTGCTTAAACAGAGATTTTCGTCCTCCTCATCATCAGATTCTTCGCCGTCTTCAGTGTGGAGCTCTCCCCAGCATGAAGCTAGCATGACTTGCTTGAATTCCCTTTTGATCTTGTCCCGTTTAGTTTTGGCTTTAATCCTCTTTCATGTGGGACAGTCTTTGATCATGTGGTCTGTCTTGCCACATTTGAAGCATCCCGTATTCTTGGATGAGGGTTTTGAGTCATTAGGCTTTTTGTTAAAAGGTTTGTTGGAGTTAAACTTAGATTGTTTTCCTTTAAAAAAGTTCTTTTTAAAACTCCTCACAAACAAGACATCCCCATCTTCTATCCCGTCTTCACCGTCACTGGCTTGCAAAGCTAACCTTTACCTTTGCTAGAATCCTCATCAGGCTTGTCGAGTAGGTGCTTGTGTGCCAAGAGGGAACTTATTAGTTCTTCGTAGGTTAGTAGAGTGAGATCTCTAGCTTCTTCAATCGCATTCACCTTGGATCTCTATCTCTATGAGAGACTCCTAAGGACTATTCTTACGATATCCTCGGAAGCGAATTTTCTCCCAAGATTTCGGAGTTCATTCGTTATGCTTGAAAAACGTGCCAACATACTATTGATTGATTCAGTCTTCTCCATTGAGAAGAGTTCGTACCTTTGGATGAGAACATCAATCCTACGCTTTTTCACAAGGGCAATAACTTTATGACTTTCGAGTTTTTCTCTGCCTTACGGTAGTCAGCCTCAATATAGTCCTTTTCGTCTTTCTTATAAGTCGTGCCGTTTTCAGCTACGACTAAACTTTTATTAGGACCTTTTTGGATGATCTTCCAACATTCTCAATCATGTCCCTTAATATGGTCTGTCATCTTATGTGACAACCCTCGCGAATGCGGAAATAAAACATACAAGCATGTGATTTAAATAGCGGAAATACGGTGTTTTTAAAACTTTTTACATGCAAGATCGAAATACGAGGAATGTCAATAATTACAAACCAAAAATAAAATACTACAAGAGACGTAGTCTCTCAAAATGTTATCCAACAACAAAGTTATTAGCAACTAGCTAAAATCGTCTAGAGGTGAAACTTCCAGGGGCAACGCCCGCTAGCTCACACCCGAACCCAAAATATCATAAGCAAAAGCCATCCATGCAAGCAACCTGTTCATCCATGAAAAACATGAACGCCACAATCAGTGAGGAGTAACTCCGGGTTCTCCCAGCCATATCACATTAAACGTACATAAAAGGAAATACAAAAGTAGAAGCATGCATATATTTATATACATGTGAAATACAATAAGGATAGATAGGCAATTCAATATATAATAATAAGAGCATATGAGATACAAGTCCGAATCCATCATGTTATACAAAGACTCGGGGAAGACACTCTTAGGCAACCGAATACACTCACTAGGGCTTACATCTCACCGTTAGCGGTATAAGTTTGATAAGATTGAGACCGACAAACAAACCATGCCAAGTCATGGTATGATCATGAATAATCAATCATGTAGCACCCATCCAACAAAACAATACATAACGACCTCTCTCACGGTAAATGAAACGCACTAGCACGTGTACATGGCAAGTATGATTAAAAGGCATCCACGAGATAAGCATTTCCCTGAACGCATACACGATGACATTTCGTATATGTAGACTAATTTCCTCCTGAGGACGACGATAATAAATACGGTTCCTAGTCTAAACCTGGCCAGAATCTCGGAATAAACCATTTTCCGATTCGACATGAGATGACAGTTTCGCATCCTAGACGGGTCTTACAAAGCCGAGTACCCCACATTCGGTCGATAATCAATTCAAAGCGGCGGAAGGAGCAAAAGCCTCATAACAACAAGCAGTACGCTACATGCAAATAACACCACCTCTCAAGTACACAACATTTGACGGCCGGGTCGATCAACGCAAAGCGTTCGCCTCCCAACAACGTCGTCGTATGCCCACTAACACATGCAATTAAGCAGTAGGATACATCCCCGTTCCGACATTCCAGCCTTACGAACGTGGAGGTAGCCAAGGGAATGAGAGTACAAAGCACATAACAACATAGTGCTCAAACCGTAACATTTGTAAAAACCGACTCAAAGTGGGACATATCAAAAACCGTCACAAAACATGTGATACAAGCGAATGAAATATCATATATTCAAAACATTAATATTATAAGTCACTACGTAAAATTATACGATAAACGAACCATGCGAACTATCGTAAAATAAGAATTTAGGAAATTATAAGAAATATATCCAGCGTGTTGCCGGCCGGTCAGTGGACCGGCGACCGGTACCCCGGCAGGCACATCATACTATATCCAAAAATCACAAAGAAAAGGCAGCATGTTCCCAGCCGGTCAGGGGGCCGGCGGCCGGGCACCCGAACGGGAGCACCAGTACACAAAAAATCAAAGTCATTCTGATGTGTTCCCAGCCGGTGGGCAGACCGGCGGCCGGTCACCCGGCTGGGAACCCCAGTTCACCCGTGAGCAATTTAACAATGTTCTATCATTTCCAATTTTCATATTTCACTTCTATTAACTATCAACAATCAATAATCATCATCAAAAATCATCAACTAACAACAATCATTATCAATAATACAATTCCTAAGCTTACTAATCGTATTCTAAATACGAATTCTAACATAGAAAACATGTAAAACACGTAAATGATATCGAGTAACCCTTCACCGTTACCTTTGAGAAGTCCTTATCGGGTTCTTGAAGGTCTCCACCTAAACAAAGACGACAAAAGATGAATATAATTCACCTTTGAGAAAGACAGTTAAATTGAAAAGCGAGAAAGACGGTAATTTTATTACCAATACGGATAGAGGAAGATGAGAGGGAAGGAATAAGACGAACCTTAGTGAATTTGAGCAAGAAATGAAGGAGTAGCGCCAAATCTAAGCTTGATAAAAATGGAATTTAGGTTTTGGTGGTTTGATGAGGAAGAAAGAGTAAGTGGAAATGAAGGAAGGAGTTAGGGTTTGAGGGAGTATATGAAGGAGTAAGTGGAAAAAGTCAAGGGAAAATTCAATGACGTCTTAAGACGTGATTCCCTTGAAATCTCGCGTAAAATCCAAATACGGACACGGAAATTCTAAATTCGACACGTAAAATTTAATTCTAAACTAAAACTAAATTTCGCTGAAAAGTATCCGTAAAATATTTTTACTATAAAAATAGGATACATTTGCGGGTGTTACATCTTATACTTCCAAAGGCCATTGTTTTTCCCTTCAAATATGGGAGCTTTTAGGTGTTTAGATTCCATTTGACACGAGAAGAAAAAGATTTAAAATAGGCAAAAATAAAACAAATGGATTAGTCTCTATGTTGTTCGGCAATCAATAACACGAGGCTCTGATACCAATTGAAGAGTCTATTGATCCAAAATACTCAAGAGGGGGGGGGGGGTGAATTGAGTATAAATAAAGTATGCCTACTTTTTCGATTGTCCGTATAAGCGTGTAGTAGTTATATGTGGTTTGAATTTATTAATTAAATTCAACCCAACTAATTACTTGTAACGTGTATGGAAATAATAAAATACATAAACAAATAAAAAGGCATGAGACACTAGGATTTTTAAAGTGGTTCAGTTTCACACGTTGAAACCTACGTCCACTATTTCTCGATTAATAATTTTAGTACCTAATTCGAATTACAAAATTTTCAACCCTGCTCGTACATCTAATTCTAGTTGTAACTCAAAGTTGAGTACCGTTAAAATCTCGATTCAAAGTTGAATATCGCTAAATACTCTATTTTATCATGCGTTAATAAGAAAGTGTTTTGATTGTTCTTGGTATTCACACAATTGAACGTATAAGAAACAATTCTAGCCCTATTATCCAATAACGTTTTCTCAACAATAACTCACGAGTATAATGCGGCTTTTCGAAAATAAGGTTTTTTCAAAGTAAAGATTTTATTTGAAAATATTAAGCACGTTTGCAAAAGAAGAATTCTAGTATGAAAAGCTTAGTTTTAAATGCATGAGAAGCATGAGTATTTATAGTGGAGAGGCAAACCAGATTTTTATTAGAAACTCTAGCTATAGCCGTGGCCTCCCTTGGATAATTAGGTTAAATTTAAAACCCTAGTAAACCATGTGCCTCCCTTTTATAACAATAAAGATATTACGTTTACATCTTAATTCAACCCGAATTGAACCCATAGGATATTCAAGAGTGGCGCGGCCCATAAGCCTTCACCATGTGAAACCATATTCGATTGTTGGGCTTTAGTAAATTAAATTAGGGTTTAGTCTTGAACATATATGAAAACCCTAGATAGCATGACAACTCATAAGTTGTTTTACTAATCAATAGAGAAATCTAATAATATTTAAACTAAATAAAATTAAACCTTAATCTACTTTAAATACTTTTCTTTAAAAAGATTATTTAAAACTATATTCATAAACCGTTTT
Source organism: Heliosperma pusillum (assembly GCA_022085475.1). Taxonomy (NCBI): domain Eukaryota; kingdom Viridiplantae; phylum Streptophyta; class Magnoliopsida; order Caryophyllales; family Caryophyllaceae; genus Heliosperma; species Heliosperma pusillum. The sequence goes on from JAIUZE010046668.1 coordinate 21,356, forward strand.
GAAAAATTAAAATAGCCGCACTATATTTCGCAGCTCCAAAGTTAGAGTAAGATCATCTATAACCTTGAGCTTGATAATTAAAGTTATAGTTAAAACAGCTATAACTCTACTTTCCAAAATTTCTACTGAAATTACCGTTATTGGACGATGACCAATACTACAAAATCTTCCTATAGATCTTCATTATGTTGATCATCACTTTATTCAAATCACGAACTCTTCATCTTGAGCTCTATAAGCTTCTTTACGACTTCGTCATTGATTTTAAGCTTGATAATCACCAAAGTTATAGTAGAAGTAACTATAACTTTACTTCAACAATTCCAAAGTTATAGTACTATGACCTAAAACTTTGCTTCACCTTTGCTTCACAAATCATCAAGGTTATAGCTAAAATTGATTCTTCATCTCTGCAACTAAAGGAGTCCAAGGATCAAATAACGGTAGAAAAAACACTCATACATAGTCTTGATTCTTAATAAACATTTTCAAGACTTTCGTGACAACCTTTAAGAAAGTAGTTCCCTTAAAAATATAGAGACTGACCACTATAACTTTCGTGACTACCTTTGACCCTTAATTTTCCATGGTGAACTGAAAATCCAAGTTCTTCTCCTTATTGTTAGACTCATTTCTACTCCCTTACTACTTTATTTTATTATCATTAGCTTAGTAAACCAAACAATCAACCCTTCTGTTGTTGCCAAGACAGACTTGACTTAGCAAATAGAATACAATAGTCTCCCTGGTGATTTGATCCCGACTTCCCTAGCTATATTTGTTAGTTACCAGTTGGCTATCTTAGATAGGTGTGCGATTTAGCCTTTTAATTTACTAATTAGTTAAAAATGTGTTGAAGGGGGTTAGCAAGCACCCTTGTAAACTTCCCATGTCTAATTAGAAGGGGGGAAGCATTCATGTTGTCGGGGGATATTTTTTTATGTTATGAGCAAGTTGAACCCGTTAAGGTTCATGTCATACCTTTGAATGAGACATGTACGAAAGTGGAAGTGGAAGGTATATATAAAAAGTTGTATGCTAACCTAAAAGTACCATATCATACTGACGAGGTCGCGACTTTAGAAGACGCTTTAGGTTCTTTTTTACAATGGCATGATAATTACATTCATGTTGCAGAGCTATATGAGGTAGATATGCTAAACCTTTCAAGTTATTAAATTTATTAGGTAAAAAATATTAAACAATAGTAAGTACTTTACCTTTTACATTTTTTATGCAAAAGGGCCACCCATTATTTCCTAGTATGGCAGAGAACACGCCAACACCCAAAGCCAAAAATCAAGAGGTATTAATAATTTGAAAAAATCGGCTGTAAGTTTCTATTTTTTTTTTCCGTTAGGTATGTTATATGTTACGTCTCGACTAGTTTCGGTTCTTTTATTTTTTTTAAAAAGAACTTGTAGCTCCAAATACATGAAACAGACATTCGTTATAAGCAATATCATTTTCATGCTCCCACGCCACAAGCTTATAATCGTTTGCATTATGAATTTGTCGGTTATAAACAAAAAATTATGTCAGCGAACCTGAAACGCTTGATGAATTGGCGTCAAGGAATGCATGTACCGTGGACTTAACGACACGGAAACGATTACCCCAAAATCTGCTAAACCAAACGAAAGAGGCGAATGAGTACAAGCATCATCCTCCGGCTAAAGCACACAGAGATGAGGTCTAGAATAAACAAGCAAGTACCCTACATTCAATGACTCCACCTTGCAAGGATACAACATTTTACGGCCCGGTGGATCAACACTATGCGTTTGCCTCCCAACAACGCCGTCATATCCCCACTAACATATGCCTAAGCACGATATAATGTACCCCCATCGCTCTGACACGAGGTCCAATAAGTATAAGGGTACAACGGGAAATAAGTGTTCAATATCATCCAATAATCAAAAATCAATCGACTACTCAAGGCATAAATATGACAACCCTCGCGAATGCGGAAATGTAAAACATACAAGCATGTGAATTATATAACGGAAATATGAAGTTTTAAAAACTTTTATACATGCAAGATAGAAAAAATACGAGGAGTGTCAAAATATTACAAACTAAATAAAATACCACAAGAGACGTAGTCTCTCAAAGTGTTAACAAAAGACAAAGTGTTTAACAAACAAGCTAAATCGTCTAGAGGTGTTTTAATCCAGGGACAACGCCCGCTAGCTCACACCCGAACCGAAAATAGCATAAGCAAAAAGCCATCCATGCAAGCAACCTGTTCATTCATGAAAAACATGAACGCCACAATCAGTGGGGAGTAACTCCGGGTTCTCCCAGCCATATCACCTTAAACGTACATATAAGGAAATACAAAAGTAAAATCATGCATATATAGATATCCATGTGAGTTACGATAAGAATAGATAGGCAATTCGATAAATAAAGATAAGAGCATATGGAATACAAATTGAGGAACCATCATGTTATTCAAGACTCGGGAAAGACACTCTTAGGCAACCGAATACGCTCACTATGGCTTGCATCTCACCGTTAGCGGTATAAGTTTGATAAGATTGAGACTCGACAGACAAACCAAGTCAAGTCATGCAATGATCACAACAAATCCAACATATTATCATCCATTCACGAACCAAGACATTGACGGTGTCCAATCATGCAATGACCATGAATAATTTCATGAAATCACGCATTCAAGAACGACGATGCCCAATCATGCAATGACCATGAATAATATCATGAAATCACGCATTCAAAGACGACGACACGACGACGACCACTCTCACGGTAAATGAAACGCACTAGCATCGTGTACATGGCAAGTATGATTAAAAGGCATCCACGGGATCATATTTCCCTGAACTCATACACGATGCTTACATTTCGCCTATGTGACTTAATTTCCTCTTGGTTAGGAACAATAATTACAACGGCTCCTAATCTAAACCTGCCAGATTTCGGGAAACACATTTTCCGATTCGACATGCGATGACATTTCGCATCCAAGACTCGGTCAATCATAGACGCCGAGTACCCCAAATTCGGTAGATCAATTCACGAAAGAGGCGGAAAAGAGCACAAGCCTCATAACAAGCGTTACGCTACATGCAAATAACACCACCTCGCAAGTACACAACATTTGACGGCCGGGTCGATCAACGCAATGCGTTCAACTCCCAACAACGTCGTCGTATGCCCACTAACACATGCATTTAAGCCGTAGGATACCTCCCCTTTCCGACATTCCAGCCTTACGAACGTGAAGGTAGCCAAGGGAATGAGAATACAAAGCACAAGACAAAATAGTGCTCAAACCGTAACATTTGTAAAAACCGACTCAAAGTGGAACATACCAAAAACCGTCACAAACATGAGAATATGGCATTATATAAATTTAAATATGATAAACATGAATCAATACATGATACATAAGCATTAGACCAAGTTTAAGAAGCATAATAAATAAGGAACATAGATACCTCTCCAAAACAACAAGTTTGGAAACTAACTAAAACAAGGGTTCACTTCAAACTGTCATAACTAGAGTTCTAGACATGCAAATACATAAATTCCAAGTCGAGGTGATAGCTTATCCTCTTATGGTTCCAACGATAGGTCACAAGCCCAAAACAAGCAAGTAACAAAGGAGATATGATCATTTAACGAAAAGGGGTCAGTGCAGTGAAACTGCACAAGTCACGACCGTGACTTGTATTTCACGCCCGTGACATGAGTTACCAATTCACCCGAGAGCCAAATTCAATTCTATCATTTCCAATTCTCATAATTCATTTCTAATAACTATCAACAATCAATATTCATCATCAACAATCATCAAATAACAACAATCATCATCCATAACATGAATCCTAAGCTTTCTAATCGTATTCTAAATACGAATTCTAGCATATAAAGCATGTAAAACACGTAAATGATATCGAGTAACCCTTCACCGTTACCTTTTCGCGCCTTTAATCGATTTCTAAACCTTCCCAGTCTCCACCTACATACAATTAGATAATAAAAGATGAATATCATTCACCTTGAGAAAGACGGATAATTTAAAAAGCGAGAAAAACGGTAATTTTATTACCAATACGGATAGAGGAAGATGAGAGGGGAAGAATAAGACGAACTTACGTGAATTTGAGCGAGTAACGAAGGAGTAGCGACGAATCTAAGACGGATAAAAAATGGAGGCAAGGTTTTATGGGGTTTTCTTAGAGAAGAAGGAAAAGTTGAGTTGTGTGAATGAATTAGGTTAGGGTGAGGAAGGGAGTATATGAGGGAAAAAGTCAACTAAAGTCAAACTCGCCTTAAGACGGGATTCTCATGGAATCTCGCGGAAATTCCAAATACGAACTCGGAAATTCTAAATTCGACTCGGAAAAATTAAATTTACGATTAAAACTAAATTTCACTGAAACGTTTCCGTAATATATTTTTACTAGAAAAATAGGGTACATTTCCGGGTGTTACACTATATGAATTGTGATAAAAGTTGCAGAATATGTTCCAACTGGGGGATCTGTCACCGCCAGCTCTAGAGTACCATTATGAAACAGACAGGATGACATCCACCAGACAAAGAAATGTACAGCAGAATGTTTTCCAGAAGATGTTGCCTCGAACGAGTAGGATGAAACAGAAAGGATGATATCTTCCAACAAAATGCTTTCCAGAAAAGTTAGCTCGAACGAGCACCCATTCGATGATTCTTTTCTTGAGCGAAACACCGGAATTGATAATTATTCCTCCAGCAGAATGCCTCCCATAAATGTTTGCTTGAACGAGCACCGATTCAACCAATTATTCCCTGAGCGGAACCTCGGAATTTATAATTATTCCTCAACCAAAATGCAAATCTTGAATTTATTCAAATGAATAACAAGATATTAATATTTAGGCCGAAGCAGCAGAAAGTTACAGGCCAGCGAGCTCGAACTACGATACGGGTTTGATTCTGTCAGAACCGGATTCGTAGGCGCCTAAGGATAACGCTCAACCGCACTTATGATAAAATAAAGATATGATGGGTCGATGACCAAAATTAACAAGTTATGGCATCCATAACCGTGTTTCAGGTATGTTTCCTTGTCTTATTGCTGGCGAGCTTATGTATGCGGGTCCAATGAACCCTAAACAACCCGCGAAATCCTCAGGTCAGTGGACTTGGGGTATACTTTGACTTTCGCCTTGTCCAAGCTTCAGTCAAAGTGGGGACTTGATAAGGGTAAAGTCACGTCACCTTAATCAAAGTAATCCTAATTCACTACTAATTAATAGTCACCGGTAAGTAAGGTATCGAATCCACAAGAAGGCGGTAGTATTCTAATCTATTAAACTAGGTTCGTCTCTACAGTAATAATTTCGAGGTTTAAGATTTGTGTTTCTAAACTAATAGCAAATAATAACAATAAAAAGGTGAAATCAATAAGATTAAAAGTCTAGGGTCTCAGGTTCACTAGGATTATTATTATTCAGGGGTAAGGGTGTAATCAACTATCATGCAATAAAGTTATCTAAGGTCACAAGATCGGTCGATTCAATTATGCCCTTTATATCTACAATTTAACATGCGATCGCTTTCATTAAACGAGTTCTATTCAATTATCGTAGCCTATCTTAGTCTTAACCCTGTCGGTGTTAATCCTAATTTGCGAGACTAATTAATTAATCATGGCCAGTAATTAAGCAACTAGATTTAAAACGATAATCAAACGATAACCATGCTATTACAACTCAATTAATTAGTCTATCCCTTCTAACTATCCTAGATCCCCTTTCAACCCTAGATAGGAATTTAGCTACTCAAAACGATATTAATAACAATGATAACATGTGCCACCTTCTGTGCTATACAGCATGACGTCACCTTGTCCTTTCTCAACCTGGGTAATTGACATCATCGGAAAAGTAAACCCATCGGAAAGAGGAGGGCATTGTTTCATTCTAGTTGCAATCGACTACTTCACGAAGTGGGTAGAGGCCAAGTCTTATAAGATGCTAACTGCGAAGCAAGTAGAAAAGTTCATTCAGAATGACGTTATCTATAGATACGGGGTACCACATAAAATAATCAGTGATCACGGGACGCACTTCCAGGCTGAAACTGCTGAGTTGCTTGAAAACTACAAGATACATCGCCATAAATCGTCGCCTTACCGACCTCAGACTAATGGTGCGGTAGAGGCCGCCAACAAGACAATTACAGTTATTCTAAAAAAGAGAATTGAAAACTACCATGAATGACCAGATAAGATACCTTTCACGCTATGGGGGTATAGAAATTCAATTCGAACTGTAACGGGTGAAGCTCCATATAATTTCACATAGGGGATGGAAGCAGTTCAAGCCGTCGAGTTAGCGATACCATCCTTAAGGATCTTGGTTGAAAGCCAAGTCCCATAAGCTAATTGGGTTCAAACTAGATATGATTCGCTAGTAATGCTCGATGAGCGGCGTATGAATGCATTATATCAAGTCCGGCTTTATCTGAAAAGGATAGAGGGATCTTTTAATAAGAAAGTGAATCCTAGAGAGATCAAATAAGGTGATATCGTGGTGAAATAGGTTCGTGCACTACTGCCAGTTGACCCGAGGGGTAAATTTAAACCAAACTGGGCAAGTTCTTATTTGGTGAAGAAGATCTTGACAGGTGGCGCAGTCCGACTAAGTAATTTGGATGGAAATGAATTCTCTAACCCAACGAACTTAGACCAGTTGAAGAAGTACTATCCATAGGATCTCATTGTCAGATGTTATGAAATAATGTTTAAATTGCATTGTAATTGGAATAAATTTTTCGTTAGGCATTTATTGTCGCCGCATGAAATGTTGAAGTAAGAACTACGGTCTCTGTCTGATTCTGTTGAAAGGCATATACGTAGGCAACTCTTTACAAGGGTACAACCGAGAATTTTTAACAAAAATGAAATTTTTGTGATACGGAAACTGGGTATTTCTAATAAATAATACTTTTTTATTTATTTCAATAAAATTCCGGGCAACGCCCATTACAAACAAACGAAAGGAAAGCAATTGAAAAACATAGTAGTCATAATAGATAATAGAGCTTTAACTACTGCATATCCTTAGTTAACTCACGTGTCTCATCACGACGAGACGATGTCTCACCCATCATCATTCTGGCCCGTTTCTTCAGAGGGACCACATTGTCTTCTTGTAAGCCCAGTCTCTCTCTCACGTCTGGCCAAGGGCCAAGCCTTTTACAAGTGTCGGGCCACTGTTACTCGTGGTACCCAATCGTTCCCACACGCTAGGAGCATTAGTACTAGCCCTAGGGTTCTCGTTAGGTCTAGGCACGATCTCAGATGAACTCAGCTCTGGACGAGTAAAGAATGCGCGACTCTGTAACCCTTTGGCATGGTTCTTTCGGTCTACCGCATCATGTTTTTGCGACCTGTTCCTCAACTCAATGTTTTGTTTAGTGGTCCACCTTATGTATGATGAATAAACCCAAGTAGACTCGCACGGCTCAAAAACGTGCCATATTATCCTACGATGCCCGCCTTGGAGCTTGTATCGGCATCGAGTATATAAAATCATGGTGGAAGGATCCCGCGCAGCCTCTATTACCAAGACAATTTGTCGGCTACAAAACTGACGAATCACTCGATCTGGGTAACTGTAGACAGAATGCTCTAAGCCCAATAGAGTAATGTACGTCGTTCGATCAATATCAGGAAGTCCCGTAAATGAGTTCAAATGAAGCCACGTAAGAGTCCGACGAACATGGGAACTCGCTCCGGTAGTCAAAATCCCACGGATTGGTGAGGCATTTGACACGTTACTTTTCCGGATTATATGGGGGATCAGTCAACCAAAACCTTTTGGTACGCCAAACCTATCATAAATGAAAGAAAACATGTAAGAAAAATAAAGATGAAAAAACCTGTATGAGACGAGATGACCCCGTATAAGGAGCATTTGGATCACCCTTTTGAGCGTCTAAACCTCTAATAGTCTAAGTCAGGATGATCCAAGCCGGATTAGTGCGGTTTTCCATCTGCTACACGATTCGAGTGAGTTTTGCCTGGCCACGAGAGGACGGGATTTGTATTAACCCCTCGGAACAGTACAAGTGCAGAAGGATAAGACCAAAGGCATGGCGAGGAAAAAACGGTAGGAATATGCAGATCATGGGCATGCCAATTTTTGTACACAAGTACGAGTAGATAGGCCTAAATAGTTTTGATATGTTCTGCCTCAGTCGGGCACTACGTCAGGAATTACGACGTCAGGAATTGATGTATCTTGATTAATCCTCAATCCTCCTAAGACCATGAATTCTTCGGGTAGAGGACATATTCCTCCCTCTAGGAAAGCAAAGAAATGATAAAAGGGGTCCCACACTCTTAGAAACCCGTTCAGAAAGGTAGGTTAGATCATAACTTGCCGAAGAAAATTTATTTGGTGAATTCTCGCGTCAGTTAAGGGTTGAGTCTCTAGCCCTTTAAATTCGGTGGCCCAAGCTTCATGGTCCCAAATAACGAATTCATATTTTGAGAATTTTTCGTGAGAGTTTTATTTAAGAGACAAAAAGATTTTTGAGAAATTGTGAATTTTTCTCCATGTCTCCCCTTCCTTATTTTGGGAAAAATAAGGAGAAATTTTAAAAAACTTATTATTTTGGGTTTAGGAAAACCTACATCTTTGCAATAATTGAAACCTATCCCAATTAGAATTAGGAAACCAGAAAAGAAGGAAAGGTAAAAAGGAGCACTCCTTGTTCAACAAAGGATAACCTGCCACGGTGTGGCCGCAGCATGGCCTCGGGTCGCGGGTCAGCAGTACCCTAGCTCGCACCCTTTTTTAGTCGGTTTTGGAAATGTTGTTACATTTTTTGCATCGAGGATGCCAATTTACAAATCTAATCCCAACGAGACAAGTTTTAAATTAAATCCCCGTACACACTTAAAGATTTTATTTTCTTTTTGTTTGAAAGTAGCGGGCTACGCCCACATTAATTTTTGGTCAAAAGTGTACGAGTCGCAATTGAAAATGCAGGTCGTGTCTACCCATCACATTCTCAGAATATTTTCAAATGTTTCCAAAGCTCGATCGATGACCCATTTCAAATCATAGTCGATGACCCATTCGAATTTTCAAACCTCAAAATGTTGCTACGTGAATTGCATGCTATATGAATTGTGATAAAAGTTGCAGAATATGTTCCAACTGGGAGATCTGTCACCGCCAGCTCTAGAGACCCATTATGAAACAGACAGGATGACATCCACCAGACAAAGAAATGTACAGCAGAATGTTTTCCAGAAGATGTTGCCTCGAACGAGTAGGATGAAACATAAAGGATGATATCTTCCAGCAAAATGCTTTCCAGAAAGGTTAGCTCGAACGAGCACCCATTCGATGATTCTTTTCTTGAGTGAAACACCGAAATTGATAATTATTCCTCCAGCAGAATGCCTCCCAGAAATGTTTGCTTGAACGAGCACCGATTCGACCAATTATTCCCTGAGTGGAACCTCGGAATTTATAATTATTCCTCAAGCAAAATGCAAATCTTGAATTTATTCAAATGAATAACAAGATATTAATATTTAGGCCGAAGCAGCAGAAAGTTACAAGCCAGCAAGCTCGAACTACGATACGGGTTTGATTCTGTCAGAACCGGATTCGTAGGCGCCTAAGGATAAGGCTCAACCACACTTATGATAAAATAACGATATGATGGGTCGATGACCAAAATTAACAAGTTATGGCATCCATAACCGTGTTTCAGGTATGTTTCCTTGTCTTATTGCTGGCGAGCTTATGTATGCGGGTCCAATGAACCCTAAACTACCCGCGAAATCCTCAGGTCAGTGGACTTGGGGTATACTTTGACTTTCGCCTTGTCTAAGCTTCAGTCAAAGTGGGGACTTGATAAGGGTAAAGTCACGTCATCTTAATCAAAGTAATCCTAATTCACTACTAACTAATAGTCAACGGTAAGTAAGGTATCGAATCCACAAGGAGGCGGTAGTATTCTAATCTGTTAAACTAGGTTCGTCTCTATAGTAACAATTTTGGGGTTTAAGATTTATGTTTCTAAACTAATAGCAAATAATAACAATAAAAAGGTGAAATCAATAAGATTAAAAGTCTAGGGTCTCAGGTTCACTAGGATTATTATTCGGGGGTAAGGGTGTAATCAACTATCATGCAATAAAGTTATCTAAGGTCACAAGATCGATCGATTCAATTATGCCCTTTAGATCTACAATTTAACATGCGATCGCTTTCATTAAACGAGTTCTATTCAATTATCGTAGCCTATCTTAGTCTTAACCCAGTCGGTGTTAATCCTAATTCGCGAGACTAATTAATTAATCATGGTCAGTAATTAAGCAACTAGATTTAAAACGATAATCAAACGATAACCATGCTATTGCAATTCAATTAATTAGTCTATCCCTTCTAACAATCCTAGATCCCCTTTCAACCCTAGATAGGAATTTAGCTACTCATAACGATATTAATAACAACGATAATAAATAAAGTAAACATGATTAACAATAATGAAAGGATTAAGAAAGAATAATTAAACAACTAGAAGGTACCTAGCTGAATAACAAAAGACGATTAAAGAATACCGATTACAAGCTAGAACTAAGAATAATTGTTTTGATGGTGAAATCCAGTAGCAAAGTAAACAAAACTTGAGTTTATAATATTAAAGAGTACCTAATTATGAAAGACGAGTTTTCCTTTTATAATAAAAAATCTAATTAACTAGGTTAAACAAATTTAGGAAATCCGAAAGCCGACAAATACTTGGCTGCTCGATCGAGCAAAGGTGAATCTGCTCGATCGAGCATGACGTCAGCACAACTCGATCGAGCAGAGTAATGTTGCTCGATCGAGCATCTTTCATATGGCTCGTTTCTTTGTTTTTCTTCATTTCTTCTCCACCGCTCTTGATTCCTGTGCCTAACTTTCTACGATCTGATTCCGCCATGCTCCATACTAACTCAAAAAGCTCCAAATGCATCCAATCTGCATTAAAACATAATAGAAGCGGCAGAATCGATATTCTAGCTAAAATAGCATAGAAATAAGCAAGGAAAGGCGATAAATCGAGTCTTATGTATCTAGTGGAAGCATAAAATATGTAAATAAATAGTGATCATAAAACTCCCCCAAACCAATCCTTTGCTTGTCTCTAAGCAAAGCACTCAACATTATACAAGGACAAACATGCAAATCGTGAATGAAAAACTCAAACTTAATGTTAATGCACATAAAAATCCCACGCTATCCATATATATAACAATGTAATGACCAAATTGTACCAATAAAACAAATTTAAAGGCACGGGAAAGTAGAAAACGCAGCTCATGTTCCAAGATTTTACATGATACCGTAGTATAGACAAAAACCAAATACCTTTCAATTTTGTAAGGCTCAATTTGTCGGATTCTCGCGGATTCACTCATGCACTCTTAAGTTTATGTAAGGGTGAGTTTCGTAAAAATAGAAAGAAATAGAAACACTCACTCAACTTATGAAACATGCATGCATTCTAATGTGATAGTAATTTCCCCAACTAATACGCATTCGCTATAAAGTACATTAATCAAGACAACAAGGGAGGCTAATGGGTGAAGGTATAGAAGTGGAATGTGGGAATGTGGGGCTAAGACCGGTAGTCGTAGCGACGCATACCAAAACAAATCTACAAGACTAGCACAAACCAATACCCAACTAGAGAAATCATCTTAAACTTTGACAATACAAGAGAGATATCGATATTGCTCTCTAAATATGCATTAGACTCTACTAAATTCGCTTCCATTATCCCTTGAACAATTTAATGAAGCAACATATTTTTTTTCTTTGTTCCTCTTTTTTTCTTTTCTTTTCTTCTTTTTCTTTTTTTTTTCTTTTCATATCGTTTGCTTCATAACATTTCTCAACAAAGGGAATAAATGACACAATTGCCAACATACTTGCTACACCCATTTGATATTCTTTTTTCTCTTTTTTTTTAGAAATCACGACCCAACCATAGTAGACAATTAGACAAGAAAAAGCATGCAACTGCGACTGTCCCGATAAGGTAGGCAAATTCTAGGAATGTAGCTATTAGATGGGTTATAAAACAGGCTACAAATGTTCAAAAGGGCTAAACAAAAGGTAATGTAAGTCTTATTTGAACGGTAAGAACCACCTTTCCTCATATACTTATCAAATGAACGCGTATAGTATCAAGAAACGAATGTCACACTTATGTAATTTGATGTTATATATTCCACAAGTAGTACCACACTAATAAACCTAAAGACAATGAGACCAATTTATCGATGTTCGTAGCCTAGGAAGCTCTATAGACCTCAGAATTTTAAGTGGTTTACCAAATAAAATTGGCCAAATCTAATTAGCATAAGGTATGTCAAAAACGGTCAAGACTTTTTCTATGAGCTTTGTTTTCAAAAGTAGTAAGTCAAAACAATGTACATGGACAACGTATTTGGGATTCAAATGCAGAAACAATGCAAGTTATCATAATTGTTATTCAACTTCATCAAGACTCGACCTAATAAAATAAAAAACATGTTTTTGGATTTTGTAAATTTTTCAATATTTATGATTTTTTTTTCTTTCACACAATGGAAATAAACACACAACATAAATAAAGACTTTCCCCCAAACCTAAATGTCACAGTATCCTCAGTGTGATGCTAGCAGCACAGCAATCACACAACAACCAACAACAGCAACCTAAAGGACACAACTAACAAAGGGAAATGGGAGATAACTAAAAGAAAATACAATGAAAGAAAGAACAACGATAGATAATACCAGCTTTTATAGACATAGCCTTCCCCAAACCAGCTGCAAAATGGAGGCGTAGTGACGAACGGTCACTACTGCTCATCAGCACCATCATCATAGTCGTGACTGAACTCCTAGAAAAACTGCTGACGAGTCACCCCATAGTTGTCGAACACACCACTCTCGTCACCCGGACCTTAGTAGTAGCTCGGCGGAGTCCAACCAGCAGTAGCATTAAGATCTGTCCGCATGGGTTCTCCCAAAGCCCCCTCATCACCACGTCATTATTAATGCCTTGGTGAATCCTAATATCTCTCTCCAAGGCCGGATAATACGTATAAGCAGGTGGAGGGTAAGGGTACGGAGTCAGGGTCGGTGTAAAGTGGGGAGTTGGGGTGTGAGCAGAAGATGCAGGGGTGATCCGCCGACAAGGTCGATGGGTCTCGGCCAAGGTAAAAATAAGCTCACGTGGTACCACATAAGAACGAGGGGGAGGGGTAGGTCCAGTTTTAGGATCATTGGTAGGCAACCGCTGCATAGAAGGTAGACGATTACCGGTGTCAGGAATAGCTATCCACTGGGACCCTCGTACGCGCCAATGATATTCAGCGTTACCTTACGCATTAATCCAACACAAAGTGTGGCGCAAGTACTCCTCGTCGACACAAGGAGCATATATTTGTGTCATGGGTGTGTACCGACGGTCTCCCTGAAACCCAGCAAGTCGCCTAGCCAACATAGTGACCAAAGCACCATAATCCAAGGAATGTTGGATAGGGGAATTTACTCTCCAAAAAGCATAACACACAAAACCGACCGGGTGAAACTGAAAAACATTCTCATGTTGGGGGTTGAGGGTGGATGCAAGCAATAAAACCTCATGAGAATACAATTTACTAAGGTCCTTCCTAGCAAACAGAATAAGGCTAAAGAAACGCAGAAACAACCTTAAACAAGGATGTTTCACATCATTTACAGCCATGGCGTTGACACGCGGGTTAGGAAGACCAGTAAATAGAGAAAAATACTCAACGGCTTGAAAGCTGGAAGGAATAGCAATAAAATCAGCGTCATCATCACCACGAGAAATACCCAAATGACCCGCTAACTCATCATAAGACAACTCGAAATCCCTATTAAGCAACCGAAAAGACACACTCGTATTGACTTTGTCCCAATTAAATGAACTAAAGAACTCAAGTGTCAATGGTCAATGGTCAGTAAGAAATTTCATTTAGGGAATAACCCACCAAACCCGATTCCGTTAAACATAGAATAAATAGCATCACCCAAACCGAGAGCATCAAGAACGGTGGGGCACACACATCGAGTAGGATCCATAGGACGACCCATAAGCATAGCAAATTGATCAAGTTGGTCTTGTGTGCTAAAAACGATCTATGTGTAAGTTGGGTTACTAGGAATCGCTCCAATTTGAGGTTGTCGGATGAGACGGGCTTGCCTACGTCGCTTACTACTTCCTCCATGTCTAGACATGACAAAATTAAGCAAAGAAAGCACACAAATACCACAAAAAACTCAAAAAAGTCATATCTACCAAACCCTATGTTGAAAAAAAATCAAATTTGGATCTAAAACGCAAGTAAGACGGAGTAATAAGCAATGTATGTGACAACCCTCGCGAATGCGGAAATAAAACATACAAGCATGTGATATAATTAGCGGAAATACGGTATTTTAAAAACTTTTATACATGCAAGATAGAAATACGAGGAGTGTCAATTGTTACAAACCAAATAAAAATACCACAAGAGACGTAGTCTCTCAAAGTGTTAACCAAAAGACAAGGTTAATCGCCTAGAGGTGAATCTTCCAGGGACAACGCCCGCTAGCTCACACCCGAACCCAAAATATCATAGCAAAAAGTCATCCAAATCAAGCAACCTGTTCATCCATGAAAAACATGAACGCCACAGTCTGTGGGGAGTAACTCCGGGTTCTCCCAGCCATATCACATTAAACGTATATAAAAGGAAATACAAAAGATAAGCATGCATATATAGATATACATGTGAAATACGATAAGAATAGATAGGCAACTCAATATATAATGATAAGAGCATATGTAATACAAATCCGAATCCACCATGTTATACAAAGACTCGGGGAAGACACTCTTAGGCAACCGAATACGCTCACTATGGCTTGCATCTCACCGTTAGCGGTATAAGTTTGATAAGATTGAGACTCGACAAACAAACCATGCCAAGTCATGCATCAATCACGAATAAACAATCATGGACTCGACAAACAAACCGTGCCAAGTCATGCAATGATCATGAATACAATCATGTAATCACGCATCCAAGCACGACGACACAAAGACGACATCTCTCACGGTAAATGAAACGCACTAGCACCGTGTACAT
>JAIUZE010046669.1:0-51927 GCA_022085475.1 Heliosperma pusillum
GAGAAAACTAGTTATCGAACGTCTCCAATAACAAGTCTCAACACTCCTTGACGGTAAAACTATTTGCAATCATCAAACATTTTCAAAAGCTGTTAGTTCAAAAATTCTATAGTAAAGGTAATAACTCTACTATCTATGCCTAAAATTTCTAACTAAGCTTCTAATAATGTTTCTATAAGAGATGATATTCGATAGAAGGAACGGAATATTCGAAAGAATAAATCGAATAGAAAGAGGGAAGAAAGAAGGAGATTTGAAAGTTTTCTCAAGGATAGAAACACAACAAGAAGACATTACACGAACGTAGAGCGATTCGAACATCAAAATCACAAATCGTGATAATAGGAGGTACGCCCAAACGATTACAAAGGACTAAAACGGGGAAGGATTGAAAGGTAGCGGATTGACTAAAGATCAATTTGAGGAAAGAGAGCGGAATGAACCACAATACTATCTTCCATTTATGATAATTCAAATGTCGATCGTAACTCGATAACACTAACTGCACCAAAATCTAGTCCTCAAGAGAGTGCAATATATCCTCAACATTTTCAATCATCGGATTCCTACCAAAATATTTCATAAGCATGACACATCGAGTAGCAACTCCCAATTATTCAAATTTAATTAACCTTCTAAGGTCCATCAAAACTCTTATTGGAAACCACCATCCAAATATTTATAATTAGGGAAACAAGACCGCTAACCACCACAAAGTAAAGGACTTACTATGAAATCCTTTAATCCGATTTATCCTAAAATTCATTATCCTAAATTATTAACAATGAACCTTCTCATCCTCCAACGTTGAATCTCGAAACCTCAAAGAGATTAGTCACACAAATCTCGATTCACTTAACTTTTGCCAAACATAAGGCAATGTGACCGTAATCAATTTATTTATCTCTTCCAAACTCTCAATACATCGGTTTTCGCTTATGTCGATATTCCTCAAGTTGTGTCATCAAATCCTAATTCCACAAAGTATTTGTTCCCGTTATGGTCCAACATTTAACGACAACAAATTCCCAAGTAACATTAAAATCCCTCTACTTCCTAACCACAACTACAACTATTATTAGGCTTATTTAGATCCTCAAAAAGATATTGCAACTTCAAGCTTTCATATTTTAAAACCACTAGGATAGTTTCTTCCTAAACTTATTCTCCATTTTCTATAATCATTTTAAACACGAAACTAGCTCCATAGGACGGTTAGGTATCATATTCGAAACTCCTTCAAAACACCTCCCCTAACCCTTACGATAGCTAAAAGAAAACTACCTCTCAAGAGAGTAGGGATAAAAGATCATGATACTAGGAACATTAGGAAGCATTATTAAAGACTAAGATAAGAAGAAATTAAAAGACGAAGGCGAGAAAAGAAATGAGGTTGATTTAAGGAAGTGAAACTATCAGACACTATCTCCGGACGGTAAAGATATAGGAGTACTTTCTCCAGTTGAAGCTTTGTGAGGTAATTTATCGGGTAATCTCCTCGAAATAAAGGATAAAGAAGCTTCCGTATCTAAGAAAATTAAACACGGTATTTCTTAAATTGAAAACATACCAGTCATAACGTCTAGTTGAGCATCGGCCTTAGTGCGGCTCATTAGAGTTCTACCCCTCGGTCTCCCAGAAGTATCTGGTGTAAAAGTTGTCTTCTTCTTTTCAGGACATATATTAGACTTATGTCCCGGTTTCCGACAAGCATAGCACACAATTGGCTTGTTGAAACAGCCAATACCTGGATGCATAGGCAGCTTGCACCCAAAACAGATACGACCCTTAAGATCGTTGTTGCTTGGGAAGAATGGACGTTTACTCTTACCATCGGCATTAGAGGAAGAGGAAGCGAAACGTCTTTTGTCATGGACATTTGACCTTGGATTGAAAGAGGAAAAAGGAGATGGACTCTTCATCTTTGCCCCATCACTAAAGGCCTTCATGGAGTCCTCGGCCCGAAGGGCATCATCATACAATCCTCCGAAAGATGTAGAGCTCCTCCTTACTTTGCTTTGGAGCAAAGCACTTAGCTTATTACGATAGTAAAAAGCTCTATCTTCATCATCATTGATGAGTCCTGGCGCAAAACGAGCAAGCTGGTTGAATTGAGTAGTGAAGTCTTGGGTCCTCAAATCACCTTGCTTGAAATCGATGAATTCTCTGAGTCTTTGCTGAGTGAGCTTCATGGGGCAAAATCGGTCCTCAACAAGAGACTTGAAACATTCCCACTCGACATTGATTTCTAGAATAGCGGGGGGATTGGAAATAGACCACCAGTAGTCTGCCTCCCTTACCAGGAATAACTGAGCAATCCTTACCTTGTCCTCTTCAAGGACTTGGTAATAGTCGAATTGGTTTTCCAACTCTTGAAACCATTCCGAGAGCTCGGTAGGGTCCGGCTCACCACCATAAGGCGTAATATTGCTCCTAGCAATTTGGCTAGCCACCCAAGCATAGCCTTCTTGGCAATTGTCTTCTCTATGGGGAGGAACTTGGTTGGCACTAACATCCATCTCTTCTATATGAGGTCCGACCATCTTCATAAGAAACAAAACAAATTAAGTTACTCCTAACAATTAGCATAAACACATAGACTACAACATAAATCCTAATGTACCCATCCTACCATTCTATCTCACCAGTTCATTATTTTATTAAGGTCAAGTTATTTCTACAAGGGTACACAAACGTGCGTCGGGAGCAAAATAGCTCTGATACCAACTGTGACACCCTCAAATTTGCGGAAAATTAAAACAAGTAATTTAAATAAATAAAAGATGAGAATACGTTTCTAATAGGTTCACTTTAGTGAAAATCGGTAATTTTTAAAACCGGAACCTACTATTAAATATATTCATCATAACGAAGGTGTCTTAAATAAAAAGGGTCATAACAAAAAGGAATTTATATAATACATAAGAAATATCCAAAACGGGAGACATATCTCCCGTATAAATACGGAAATAAAAGAGTGTATAATAATATACAATCTAAGAACCGAATATAGGTCCAAGGTAAATACTTCACTCGCTAGCTCGTCAATGTACCCAAGTATGCATCACGAACCTGCCACCCGCATTAAATATAAACACGGAAGCCACAGTCAGTGGGGAGTAACTCCGAGTTCTCCCAGCCACGAAATGTCGAGTTTAATAAAACATGAATAACATAAAAGCCATGTATATGGAAAATACAAACTTAAACATATATGATATGCTTTTCATGTTATGAAACAATTAACTAACATATAACCTAGCATTTAAGGCTACGCTACTCATGCAAACTATCATGTGAATCAGTGTGTAACAAAAACCGTAATCCAACTCTATCAACCTTAGCCGGCTTGCATCTCACCTTCTAAGATTCATAGAATCATACAAACATGAAAGACCAATACGTCTATAAACAGGCATAAGTTCTTAGGACCGTCAATAGTCGACTTCTGTAACTCGAGGCTATACCACAAGGTATGAAAACATCCTAGTCCTAGACTGATCAGACCTAGCGACAACAGCTATTCCATTCCCCGTCTCATGACATAACCGTACACAAGAAACTCTGCTAGGCGACCCCCTAAGCAGAGATGGCGAGTACTTAAGCTGGCTCCCTTCCCAAAGCGGAACTCTTAGGATGCCATGCCCCGACTTGGGGATAAGCCCCCCAGGCCCGGGACACAAAAGCTATTAACCATGAACTATATACTCGTTAAAGACAGTACCTGCCTATCAATGTCATGGTCCAAGCTACTCATTTCGAATTAGAATGGTCAAGACGCCATATACTCATAATTCTCTATGGGTACTTAGTCAACACGACACCAACCATATAATCAAACAGTCACGGGAAAAACTTCCTATCAGGTGACTAATTGCATATACATCATATTCAAATATCGTATCGCCTCATATCTACTAAGGCTCATTCATTCATTCATTAAATAAAACCTTACCTGAAGACAAATCCCCGACCCGAGTCCCGCGACGGGTCATCAGTCAAAACGGGGCTAACTAGATCTTAGTTTGACCAAACCCGTTTGGTCAAACCGGCTAGAAACAGAGTCTTAGCCATCGAGGCTTGAACATAAGAATATCACATTCATTTCATGCTATTTCATTCTATTTCTAACATGTGAATTATTAATTCATACAAAAACCCGTTTGACTTTCATGTTATCAAATTAAACTAAAATCTCGTATTATAATTTCTAACATGTGAGAAATAATAATTTTATGAAAAACCTTTTTAATTAAATATTTTACTTATTAACATTTCCCACTTGCTAAATATTACAAAACACGATAAAATAGCAATAACTCAAAAAACCGTCACAAGATCAAGGGAGGGACCCACAGGCTGACTTGGGCCGACCAAGACACGGGCCTGGACTGGGCCCACGGCTTGTTTTTGGGCTGTTTTGGGCTTTTTGATCGACTTTACTAAAAACCGTTTCTTAATATTTCCCGCATGCTTAACATATTTAAAACCCGTCATAACAATAACAAAACAAACAAGTATCGACACAAGACCCAAGGACCATACCCGGATTAAATCCAGACCGGGCTGGACCGGCTTGAACCGGCCTGAACCGGCCGATTTGGGCTGGTTTTTCAGCCTTCCTCCACGGTTCCAACCACAAACAACACCAAATAAATTCCAACATGTTTTTAATTAACAAACAACCATTTTAACAATCATCCATACAAAAATCATGATCATAATTAAATCATTCAAATATGTCAAAAACACCAAACATGCTAAAAATTCCATACAACATAAAAATCATTACTACTTATCATGTTATTACCAAAAATCATAAATAACCATAATATGAACAAAACTAAAGATATGAACCAAAAACAAAAGCTATGTAACATTAATTCGTCGAGTAACTCGGAATCGTTACCTTAGCTAGCAAAATCAAGTAGCACCAAAATAAGAAGTAAAGAAAAATAAGAAACCCGTCTACTAGTCTTCTCCTTAAATATACGAGTCACCAAACTCGTCTTCAAAATCTTCCCCTTTAAGAAATGACAAGAAAAACATTATTAGAATTAAAAACTTGATTTTCCATAATTAAAGTGTTGAAAACGATTTTGTCGGAATTGAAAATAAACCGTACTTGAAGATGGAAAGCGAAGAGGAGATTCTAGAAATATAAGTTAGGACGGATTTGAATAAGAAATGAAGGTTTTGTGACGATTTTGCTCAAGAACGACGAAGAACGATGAAGAACGATGAAGAACGATGAAGAACGCCAAGAACGATTTTGATTATATTAAAGAAAGTATTAAAAAGGTATTAAGTTGATTTAGTGTAAAATGAAAAGATAAGGGGTGAGTAATGTGGTGGTGTGTGCCGTGTAATATAGAGGAAAATAATGAGTCGGGTTTTGAAATTGTTGTTACGGAATTGACTCGGGTTTTATTATTATAATAAGATAACTAATTAGATATTAAGTTAATTAAATTAAATATCTAGATATTATGTTATATTAATGAAAAGAAATGAAAATATCTAGCCTTATTAGAGGAAGAGGAGCCGTGTGGATGGGTGCTTGTCGGATCTGTTTTGTAAACGGTTTTGCGTAATTTTCGTTGACGGATCGATAAAGTAATAAATATCTAAGATATTATTATTAGATTAATCAAAATAATGAAAATGTCCAAAAGTGAGTGGAAAAGGATGACATGGGCGTGTGACTCATGCCACAGTCGGGTTTCGGGTTTGTTTCGGGATTTTAGATGACTCGGGAATAGTTAAATGACGTTCGGGTTAAAACCGTAAAAGTTATTCTTTAATTCCAAATAAATTCAAAATAATTATATTAAATTTTCATAAATCCCAATAAATCTTAATAAAAATAAATTAAAAATATTATTTTTTTAAATAAAATTTCGGTCTTCAAATTACAAGGCGAGTCGGAAAAAGTCAACGAAAGTCAAAAGTTGACTTAAAAACGGGATTCTCATGGAATCTCTCAAAAATTCCAAATACGAACTCGGAATTTCAAAATTCAACTGGAAACAATAAATTCCACTTTAAAACTTAAACAGGCTGAAAAGTATTCGTAAAATATTTTCACTAGAAAAATAGGGTACTTTTCGGGTTGTTACATTTATGTTTAATTAGCTTACATTATATACAACAATTAAATATAACATTTTATATTCAATTTACGAATTACAGTTAATTCGACTCAGCTAACTTTATTTAATCATTATTAAATAATTGTCCTCCTCATCACAATTGACTAACCTTTTATTCAAATACAACACTGACTGAACCTTTTATCATATATAGGCACCCATGATGATTTTCCCAAATAATCACATCTCTCAACAACTCCTCTTAGGTGTACTTTGGGACCAGTTGATCACCGCCATCTTTGATGACATACGCAAACTTTCTAGCAGCCAACCGTTATTGTAAACTTAATCAACTGATTATTAATACAAAGTATACCCTTTGAACCTACAGAGGTTTATTTATGTTATTGCACTAACTGTGGAGGACATAGCTCCAACAGAGTGTTTAGCCTTGTCTTTTTCTTTTATCTTTTTTTTCTTTTCTTTTGTCTCGAGGAACACTTGTTCCTTGAGATTTTTCTCACCTTTTCCTTGTAGTATAGTGACTCTTTTCAGGTAATAGGAAAATTTTCTTTCAAAGGGATTGCTTTATTTTCTCTCAATGACTATCTATTTCCAACCACCACAAAGCGAGAATCAGCCTTTCCATGAATACCTCGACCGATTTTATAGCTATTCAAACCATACTATCTCTCTTGGGTATACCCTTGATGAGACCTATATGAGACATGTCGTGCTTCATGGAATGCTCATTGAGAGTCGTAGCCTAGCTATGCAATTGAGTGGTGGAAGTCTTTATCAGAAGAGAGGAGAGGAACTTAGGATTTTCTTGAACTTTATGGCATCCCAATCTAGGCAAGAAAAGCACCGGCGGTTGAGAATCCAAGAGCAACACAATGAAATCATGGCTCAAGTTCAAATGCTCATAGGGAAAAAGGAAGAACCCACGTTTAAAAGATGTAAGCCAATCAATTTTCCTTATGCTTTTTCAGCCCCCCATGTGAGTCTAATTCTCCCCAATCATATGAATTAATAGATGACGATGATGATGGTCCAACCTTTTGTTGGAGTAAGTGTCCTCTACAATAGTGCATTTCTATAATAAATCTCATTTGGAATATACGTGGTATGATTAGTATATTTTGATACTCCACGTCAGTTGATTAACGTAAATCGGTAACGCTCAGCTGAGTAGAGTTTAACGTTATTGTCGTATGACGGCAGTGATCAACAGATCCCTTTAGGTCACACCTATAGGATGAGACCCAAGTAGAATACTAATTATTTGTATATGATAAATTTTAATTAAGACATTACATATATTTGATATGTACGTTTAGTTACGAGAGTTATTTATTGGAAATTGAGTTAGGAACTCATTCCACTTAAGTTTATTAGTCAATTATACGATAACTGACTGAATAAATTTTACGTCTTATTTTAATACGATTAAATAAGAATTAATTTAGTAATTAATCGTTAATTCATTAAATTAGTTGAGGTTATGCATACATTTTGAGGTAGAGGTAATTAGTTAATTATATTTACAAAGAGTTGTAAAATAAATTAACTGAACATTGTGGGACCCATTATATATTGATATAATGGTATAATATCACTTAAAAGTTAAGTACATATTGTTTATTAATTTGTGTCATATAATTGGTATATGATCAAATTAACACTTAATTATATAAGATAATTAAGCATATGATCATAAGTATTTGTGGGACAAATATCAGAAAAACAATATGGACCATTTTTGCTACATGTGAGCCGAAATTGTGCTCTTGTAGAGCAATGATGATTGTTCTTATTTTATTAGCACACTTATTCACATGATAGTGACATTGCCTACACTACTTTAATCATTTTGTACAAATTAACACATAAAGCATTTGCATGTGATTTAAAATTGGCAGATATATACCCATTTGCAAGGGGTTGTGCCGAGAGATTGTAACAAGAAAAGAACAAGAGTTGTTCTTGTATCTTGCTCATGCTTTTAATTCAGGTTTCATGTCTTTAACTCTCAATACACTAATATTCATCTATATTACTAGAGTAGTAATATTATTTATATTAGTAAAAGATGAAATCTCTTCTCATTATCTAGTACAATAATAGTAGAGATTATTTGGGTTGATTCTTGGGTGCAATAAGAAGGAGACCTTCTACTTTGGAGGTTGTTTTTGGAGGATCATCCACTAATTTCATGCTCAAGAACAATAAGAAAAGTGTTTCTTATTGTGCCCATTTTGACCGAAAATTTCTCATTGTAAGGAAATTTCTTCTTATCTTTATATTTATGCTTTTATATTTGCATGCATGATAACTAGATCCTAAATCATTAAGTTAATGTAATTTAATGAACTAATTATAGGAGTCTAATTAGAGGTCTAGGACTTTCATTTGGTATCAGAGCTCAATTGTTACATGCATGTTGATTTTAAGCATTAAAATCGAGTTATACTGTAACACCCGGAAATGTACCCTATTTTTCTAGTAGAAATATTTTACGAAGGCTTTTCAGTAAATTTAAGTTTTAAATTAGAATTTTAAGTTCCGAGTCGAATTTAGAATTTCCGAGTTCGTATTTGGAATTTCTGCGAGATTTCATGAAATCCCGTCTTAAGTCGAGTTTGACTTTTCTTGACTTTTGAGTCGGGTATGACTTTCTCGACTTTGAAACCGTCTTTGACTTTTTCCTTCGTAACTCACACAACTCCTTCCCTTAACCTAATATTTCATTCAACACAAAATCAAGCACAAAACCCTTTCTTCTACCTTAAGAAACTTTCCCTCTTTGAATATCGATCTTTGATTCGTCGTAACTTCTTCGTTACTTGATAGAATTTACGTAAGTTTATCTTATTCTTCCTCCCGTACCTTCCTCTATCCGTATTGATATTAAAATCATCGTCTTTCACGCTTTTCAAATCTTCCGTCTTTCTCAAGATGAACTTTATTCATCTTTTTGCGATCTATTTGTAGGTGGTGACCTCCAAGATCCCGACAAAGACTATTTCCTTATAGAAGAGGAGCTTGACGATTAGTGAAGTCGCTTAAAGGTAACGGTGAAGGGTTACTCGGTATCACTTACGTGTTTTAGATGTTTATATACTAGAAATCGTATTTGAATACGATTAGGAAGATTAGAAACCATGCTATGATTAGTCAATGATGTTATATGATGAATATTGATGATATATAGTGATTGTTGATGATTATTAGCAGTATATATAAGTTTTGGATTGAATTGGTTAAGCTTTGGAAGCTCACGGATGAAGGGGTGTTCCCAGCCGGTCGACCGGCCGCCGGTCTGACCACCGGCTGAGAACACTTCAGTAACTCATTTTGGAAACTTGGTTTTTGCATGAAGAGGTGCTCCAGGCCGGCCCACCGGCCACCGGTCCATCCACCGGCCTGGAACAAATCAGTATGGGAAGTTTTGATTTTGGTGTGATGTTCTGTGCCGGTCGACCGGCCGCCGGTCCACTGACCGGCCCAGACCTCTTTTCTCTGTTTTTGGGATTTTGCCTGTGTTCTGAGCCGGCCCACCGGCCACCGGTCACTTGCCCGGCCTGGAACACGGCTGTGTTGTTTTCTTTTGACTTCTAAAACTCGTGATTTATAATAGTTCGCATGATCGATTTATCGTATAATTTTACGTAATGTCTTATAATATTCATGTTTTGGATATATGATATCTCTTTCGCTTGTATCACATGTTTCGTGACGGTTTTCGATATGTTCCCACTTTGAGTCGGTTTTTACAAATGAGTCGGTTTGAGCACTAATTTGTCTTGTGCTTTGTATTCTCATTCCCTTGGCTACCTTCCCGTTCGTAAGGCTGGAATGTCGGAACGGAGAAGTATCCTACTGCTTAAATGCATGTGTTAGTGGGCATACGACGACGTTGTTGGGAGTTTGAACGCTATGCAGTTGATCGGACCGGCCGTCACAATGTTGTGTTTATTGCGAGGTGTGTTATTGCATGTAGCGTACCGCTGTTATGAGGCTTGAGTCTTTTCCGCCTCTTTCGTGAATGGATCTACCGAGAATGTGGGTACTCGGCGTTTTATTTGTAAGACCGAGTCTTGGATGCGAAACGTCATCGCATGTCGAATCGGAAAATGTGATTCCGAGAATCTGGCCAGGTTTAGATTAGGAGCCGTTTAATTATCGTTCCTACCATGAGGAAATTAGTCTATATATACGAAATGGATTGAATCGTGTATGCGTTCAGGGAAAAAGGCTTACCGGGATGCCTTTAATATACTTGCCATGTACACGATGCTAGTGCGTTTATTTACCGTGAGAGTTGTCGTCTTTGTGTCGTGGTCTTTGAATGCGTGATTTCATGATTATTGTTCATGCGTCATTTGCATGAGTGGCACCGTCATTGTCTTGCGTCGTGAATGGATGATAATATGTTGGATTTACTGTGATCATCGCATGACTTGACTGGTTTGTCTGTCGAGTCTCAATCTTATCAATCTTATACCGCTAACGGTGAGATGTAAGCCATAGTGAGCGTATTCGATTGCCTAAGAGTGTCTTTCCCGAGTCTTTGAATAACATGATGGTTCGGATTTGGTTTCCATATGATCTTATCATTTTATCTCGTGTTGCCTATCTATTCTTATTGTATCTCACATGTATATCTATATATATGCATGCTTTACCTTTGTATTCCCTTATATGTTCGTTTGATGTGATATGGCTGGGAGAACCCGGAGTTACTCCCCACTGACTGTGGCATTCATGTTTTTCATGGATGAACAGGTTGCTGCTTTGGATGACTTTTTGGATACGATATTTTGGGGTTCGGGTGTGAGCTAGCGGGCGTTGTCCCTGGAAGTTCCCCTCTAGACGATAGTAGCTAGTTTTGGTTAAACACTTGTTCTTTGCTAACATTTTAAGAGACCCCGTCTCTTTATTGTATATTCCGTACTTAGTTTGTAATATTTTGACACACCTCGTGTTATATATATCTTGCATGTTTAAAAGTTTTTAAAATACCGTATTTCCGCATATTATTTCACATGCTTGTATGTTTTATATTTCCGCATTCGCGAGGGTTGTCACAAGAATGTTAACGTCTCGCGATTCTGGTTTCACAGTCAGAATTCAACTCAAGAACATACACAATGAGCCATGCGCCTCTTCTGGAGGACGCGGCTATTGCTGCGCCTGTTCTGGGATGAATTCTGTCCCTGAACTTTTGTTCTCGCTTTGACGTAGCTTTAATTAAGTAGTTAACTAACTATGAGCCGTAATATCGCTCCTAATCTGTCTTTTAGTTTTCAAATCTGTTCATTTTATTCAAATCTCTGTTTTGAATATATTTCTGATGTGGATCCCGTAATCCATTGTAATCTTATTTTAGTCATTGTAATTGTGTGATTCTTGCTTTTCTCTCATGTATAATTAATCTAAGATTCCCAATTTCGACATAATTTAGTGCTAATTACATGTTCACCGACATAGTCAAATTCACATGTTATGATTAAAACGTTGGATGTTGCACTGCATGGATATAATCAATAACATATCAAGTACGGACGATTTCCCTAATCATTAGTAGAGGCCGCTATCGAGGAGGGTTGGATTAGGTGTTCGATTAAAAAGCTTCCTAATACGTACCCTCACCCCTTACTCCATATCTCTGTGAACATCCGTGTTCATTGGCATCCACGAGAGTCATTCTAGGCATAGAATACTAAGGATAACGAGTTCTTAGTGTTCATGTCATTACTTTGTCTCTTGACATGGCATAAAGTATTCGAACGGTTCCAATTTCCCAAACAATTGGTGGCGACTCCACAAATGCGTATCTTTTACGCCTGTCCTTCGAGGTTCCCCCCATGTGTACCACAAGTAGTCTCATCGCCATATGTTTGGCAATATTTGTGGTCCGGAATTAGTAGTTAATCTTTCTTGAGATATTGTGGTTTGAGAATAAGGAGTTTTATAGTAAGCTTGGGTAATGAGCTTTTAGTTAAAATGAATCGGAGAATTTGTGACAACCTCGCGAATGCGGAAAGATAAAACATACAAGCATGTGAAATATATAGCGGAAATATGAAGTTTTAAAAACTTTTATACATGCAAGGAAAGAATACGAGGAATGTCATATATTACAAACTAAAGTACGAATTATACTACATCAAGAGACGAAGTCTCTCCAAAAGGTTAACAAGTAAAAGTGATCTTACAAAATAGATGGGGTATTTTCGAAATAGATGGGGTATTTTCGAAATAGATGGGGTATTTTCGAAATAGATTTAGCAACTAGCTAAACAACGTCTAGAGGTGTTTCATCCAGGGACAACGCCCGCTAGCTCACACCCGAACCCAAAATATCAAGCAAAAAGCCATCCATGCAAGCAACCTGTTCATTCATGAAAAACATGAACGCCACAATCAGTGGGGAGTAACTCCGTGTTCTCCCAGCCATATCACATTAAACGTACATATAAGGGAAAAAATACAAGTTAAATATGCATGATAGATATAATGTTGGAGTTACAATAAGAATAGATAGGCAATTCGATAAATAATGATAAGAGCATATGGAAATCAAATCCGAAACCATCATGTTATTCAAGACTCGGGGAAAGACACTCTTAGGCAACCGAATACGCTCACTAGGGCTTGCATCTCACCGTTAGCGGTATAAGTTTGATAAGATTGAGACTCGACAGACAAACCAAGTCAAGTCATGCATTGATCACAACAAATCCAACATATTATCATCCATTCACGAACCAAGACATTGACGGTGCCCAATCATGCAATGACCATGAATAATATCATGAAATCACGCAATCAAAGACGACGGTGCCCAATCATGCAATGACCATGAATAACATCATGGAATCACGCATTCAAAGACGACGACATCTCTCACGGTAAATGAAACGCACTAGCACAGTGTACATGGCAAGTATGATTACAAGCATCCACGGATAAGGCATTTCCCTGACTCATACACGATTTGCTACATTTCGTATATGTTCACTAATTTCCTCCGGTAGGACGACGATAATAATACGGTCCTAGTCTAAATCTGGCCAGAATCCCGGAATCGCATTTTCCAGTTCGACATGCGATAAACGTTTCGCATCCAAGACTCGGTCAATCATAGGACGCCGAGTACCCCAAATTCGGTAGCAAACATTCACGAAAGAGGCGGAAAAGAGCTCGAGCCACATAACAAGCGGTACGCTACATGCAAATAACACCACCTCGCAAGTACACAACATTTGACGGCCGGGTCGATCAACGCATAGCGTTCAACTCCCAACAACGTCGTCGTATGCACACTAACACATGCATTTAAGCAGTAGGATACCTCTCCGTTCCGACATTCCAGCCTTACGAACGGGAGGTAGCCAAGGGAATGAGAGTAAGTGGGAAAAGAATAACGAAGTCAAAAGACGAGCTCAAAAGTCAAGAAAAGGCAAGACGGACCGTCTTAAAAGTCAAGAAAAGTCAAAGACGACTTAAAAGTCAAGAAGAAAAGTCAAAGACGACTTAAAAGTCAAGGAAAGTCAAAGACGACTTAAAACGGGATTCTCATGGAATCTCGCGGAAATTCCAAATACGAACTCGGAAATTCTAAATTCGACTCGGAACATAAAATTCTATATTAAAACTTAAATTTGCTGAAAAGTATCCGTAAAATATTTTCACTATAAAAATAGGGTACATTTCCGGGTGTTACAGAATTAGAATAGCATCCCATTCATCTTATGGTTGGTAGTAGTTGGGGTTTTCTAAGTGCGGTTATTTATGTTTGTGGTTCCAAATATAATCATGATTGAATTAGAGTTGTTATGGCGTATTAAAGATTGTTTAATGAATCATTAATTGTGGATTTTACCTTGTTGAGATATCTTAGTTGATGATAGTTAGATATTACATGATTGGGATAGTAGCTTTGGTACTGTGATTGTAAAGGATGTTCGTAGGAATTTAATGATTGAAAGTTGTTAAGCTATATCTGAGGCGAGTTACATTCTCTTGAGGACTAGTTTTTTAGTAGGGTTGGGGATGTCGAATTGAGAAAGTCCTTTGGAAGTATGTGTGTTATAAGATAGGTTTGATAAAGATGCTCGAAAAGGCGATCATGATGGCTTTGTTATTTGAAGTATAATGTCTAGCATTTCCCTATTGCATAGATTTTACACCTTTACTGTAAGCTTTATTGCCCATTATGCTCTTTTTCAAATTGATAAGCCTTCTTTTAGGGATAAAATATATCTATGTTTATCATTCTTTTGTCGTTGCCCTTCAAGTTGACTCTTTAGCGATTTGCTGCTCGTAGGATCTTATCCTTCTTATCTATGTTATTTTTTTGTGATTTTATCCCTTGATTTAGCTTAGTTTTATATGTCATTTGCGCTTTTTAAAGTGAGTATGTGAGATAATATCGTTCTCTAGGCGTTTCTCGTGTTATGTTGCGTTTTGTAGGTAAAATGATGATTTTGCGCCATTTCTAATCAATCCGGGCATTATTCTTAGAACACGGATATAAAAGAAGCAAGTCTTACAAACTAGAACTATCCCAAGAGTATCCACTTGTCAGGAAGAAAAAGAAATGAAATCGGACTGCATGCCTATGAAGAATTGACTAAATGAACAAAGCTAAGTCTTAGTAAAGCCAACCCCTAACCTCAACCATTATGCCATTAGGACATGGAAGTCAAGGGTGAGTACAAATAAGCTTTTCAAAGAAGATTACCATGTCCACTATCGGTTTTGAAGCATGGGATGCGTGAAGGAAAAAAACAAAGGAAAATGACGTAGGATCGTGCATCCCCGATCAGGAACACCTAAACCCGATCGGGTTCGCAGGTTTCTAGACGATCCTCGTTTAAGCTCCCTCCAATTAATTAGGGCTATTGAATTGCATTAATTTCACGCGTCTTCCAAGTCCTATATAAGGAGGGGATTGCAGCACAACACTACACATCTCTCAACACAGAAAACATATATACATTCTCTCATCTTATCTCCCTTTCTAGTTAAGTTTTTTTTAGTTAGCTTTTGATCCTCTACAAGTCTTGTTTGAAGAAGTTGAAAGCATTTTTAAAATAATGCTAAAAAAATAAATATTTGTCATTTTGGGTTGGATTCAAAATTATTTATCAAAATGGTGTCCACGTAGGCTCGGGTTTTCAAAACTTGAAATACGGAACAAATACGCCATTGGGAATGGCGTGTCTTTAATTTTTTTTTCCAAAAAAACAATAAAAAAATTGGACTATTCACAGACACGCCAATGAGAATGTCATGTGTCTTTAAGAAAACCCGCCATTCCCAATGGCATGTTTACTTTTAGTCCATTTTTGTAAGTTTGCATTTTCCTACTCACTAGAAACACGCCATTGCCAATGACGTATTTCCTCCGTGTTTTTGGTTCGCGAAATTCAAACCTACGTGGACACCATTTTGATAAATAGTTTTAAACCCAACCCAAAACGACATATACTTATTTTTTGAACATTATTTTAAAAATGCTTTCGAAGAAGTTTGATTCTTTAGGATATTACATAAGTTTCTATAGATTGATCATACTCTATTTCAAGCCTTAATTCAAGTAATAATTATGGTCATTTGTTAGTTCTTATCGTTTCTCATTTTAATTCAATTACATATCTTTAACATATGTCATAAGCTAGTTCTTTTTATATAAATTTATTCGAAAAACACTCGAAACAACTCAATTTGATCCGAACTAACCCAATAACTTGATAGATCCAAACTAGCCTAATAAAAATTGGCCGATCCGAATCCGATCCAATTAACCCATTTACGAGATCTACACT
This sequence comes from Heliosperma pusillum, assembly GCA_022085475.1. Taxonomy (NCBI): domain Eukaryota; kingdom Viridiplantae; phylum Streptophyta; class Magnoliopsida; order Caryophyllales; family Caryophyllaceae; genus Heliosperma; species Heliosperma pusillum. The sequence continues at coordinate 15,932 of JAIUZE010046669.1, forward strand.
CTACACCCCCCTTGATTTTCTACCTCCATCCATCTTCGTTCCCCAATTGAATCAAAAAAAAAAAGCTTCAATCTTTCCGGGATGAAAACCAGATAACATAATCACAACAATCTAATTCAGTCCAATTTATAAGTCAATCACCCTTTTTCTAGATGGGAAAATCACTACCTTCAACAACTATGCTCAAGAATTTCACCAGAGTTATTTCATCTGACAGAATTAAAAACTCTCCAAAGCAAATCTCATCAAATTACAACAATAATAATAATATTAATAATAAAGTGTCTGCTCATCCAAATTCACAGGGTCGAGTTGACTTGGCCAAAGTCGTTCTTAAAATGGACAACTCAGGAGCAACTCGGGTGCCCTTATCAATGGCAGTCTCGGATTGCGTGAATAGATGGTTTCATGATACCTTAAAGGAGGCTAAAAATGGGGACACTTCCATGCAACTTTTGGTCGGTCAGATGTATAATTCTGGTTATGGTGTACGAAAAGATCTTGACAAGGTTTCATTTTTACTCATTTTATTCACTTTTTAGCTCATATTTCTTCTTATTCTATAATTTGGTATGGTTGTGGAAATTAGTAACAAATGGTTGTGATAGATGTTTGTTATGTATTAAAGTTTCAAGCTTTTTATTCATATGGTTGTGTATAGCCTTTGTATTGCTCCTATGCCAGTTACATCATTTGCCTATTCTATGATGTATTGCTCCTATGCCAGTTGTCGAGTGGTGTACCGATTTCTATCTGGGGTAAATGGTATTTTTCCTAGCTTGTTTGGACAAGGCCATGAATGGTTTCATGGAATTTTCTACTACTTTTCTTCCAAGATATAGTAAGAACTAAGGAGTGTAAGGACTAATTCTACTACTTTCAGTGCGACATGCTGTCCTATTTGATTAGAATTCCTTCATGAAGTTGTTCTGCTTGTCAACATATTTTCATTGCCACTCTTATTCCTAAATCGTGACACCAAACAGGTTGTTACTTACTAGAATATGCTAGTCGAGTTCTCAGTCATCTTGTTATATACTCCCTTTCTTTAGCAGTTAGATAGTATGGCACTAGCTCTTGGCTAATGCCTAGATTAGCTTCTTGCTGTCCGTTCACTCCGTTGTAAGCAACCATATTCACATCTTATACACTGGTTTCCAAATTTGAAAATCAGGGGCGTGCTTGGATTACTAGAGCTTCAAAAGGCAGGTCTTCTGCATGGAGAGTAAGCAATAAACAGCCAGGTTTATCTTATACTCTGTATGTGTGTTGGGTATACATACGTTTTTACATATTCTTGATTATTTATGTTAATTTCTAGGATACAATGCAAGTGACACTGATTCTGAGGATATACAAGATGCAACGAGATAAAATGGACTCTGCTATTGGTGGATGGATGTATAAATTGTGAGTTTGGTTAACCTAATTTTTTATCTATATCCTAGAAAATACATTACAAAAAGTCAATGATCATGTTGGCACATATTTTCATGGATAATAACACCAAATTTCTTCAGTCTGATGCGTGCTTGTTTGCCAGCGTAACGTTTCTTTTTTTAAATGGTGGATGATGTCAGTGGTATGATATTAAGGTTAATTAGGTGGTGATTAGTTGGGCTGTAGACTGTAGAGTGTTCTCTTTTTAGGGAGCATGGTGGACATTTATTCCCAAGAAACAAAAGAGTCGATCAGAATAGATAGAGCTTATGCTTACAGAGTTACTGTACTATAACCAAAGTGAAGTGTTTGTCGTATGGAGATGGCCACTTCGCCCAGTTGTATTGACTTTCAGGGCTACTTACAGTCTTACAATTTAAAGAGCAACTGCTGGGTTGAGATAGCCATGAGTGTTAATTATCCCTGTTGCTTAATAAATGGTGCACAAACAATTTGTACAGTACATGTCAGTTGGTAAGCTTTGAGTGGTAGTAATCTAGTTCCTCGTTTTGCTCTTCCCATTTCCGTTTGCAAAGTTTTTAAGAACACAATAAAGAAAAATGAGAAAAAAGTGCAAGTGGCAAAGATCTTAAAGTTTTATAATTTCTGCAACTGGGCAAAACATCTAATCAGTAGACATAAAATCGTCATTTACCCTTAAGACTTTTCACCCTTTTAAGAAGCTGATACGGTTGCGGAAGCGAATGACGAAAAACAAGTTAATATTTTGTATGTAAATAGTACCCGTGTACTGTTCACGTGAATAGTAACAGAAAAAAAAGTTTTTTTTTTGTGTGCTGTGAATAGTAACCGGGAATAGTGAATTAGAAGTAAGGTAAGATTGATAAGTATTTAGCCCTTGGATTACCTCACCCAAGTCTAAACTTTGAACCCGATTCACAACCGGAATTTCAACTCGAACTACAAATTAAAATGCAGCTCACAAGAGAAAACTTTGAGAGATACTCAAATTTTGATTGATGATTTTTCAAGTGTGGTTTGCCAAGGAGAAGTAGTCTCCTTTTATAGGAGAGCATACCTTGGTCTCCAAGGCGCGTGACATCGGCGCTTACATCACAAAATTAACCTTGCACTCCAAGGCCTACTACTTAGACTAATCATTACCCTATAAAGCCTAGGCTAATGATGACACTCTAGACCCTAGGTTTTTACTTGTACTCCAAGGCCTACAAAGTAGCCTAATGATTACAACATAGACCCTAATTATATTATTAAAATATTACAATATGAGAATAACTAAGTGCTGATTTTTTTATTCGTCTTATTCATCCAAATCAGCTCAAGATGCGTACGAGTTAGCCGTTTTAGGCATGTTCATGACCGTCACCAAAGTCGTTTCTTGTGTATGCTATTTGTAGTACAATTCTTGATTTCAGCGAACCTTGGTGCATCATGCCTATATCTTGTTTCGCAACGCTTACGCCATCTTCCATGTTTATGACGACATTTGTATTTTCTATATTGGTGTCACCACATGATCTTGTATCATCCTCTCCCTCTTGAAGAGGAATTGACCTCAATTCTGCTAGGCCATCATCATCAATGTAAGGAGTAAGATCACCAACATTAAAGGTTGCGTGAACTCCATAATCACCGGGGAGCTCAATTTTGTAAGCATTGTCATTTACCCTTGCAATGACTTTGTACGGCCCCTCACATTTTGGCATTAGCTTGTTTTTGCGTTTGTGTGGGAACCTCTCCTTTCGTAAGTGTAACCAAACTAAGTCGCCTTCATTAAATACCCTCGGCTTGCGATACTTGTTTGCCTTACGCTTATATGCCTCATTAACCACTTCGATACGTTTCTTGACTTGTTCGTGTAGCTTGATCATGAATTTGAGCTTTGATTCGGCATCTTTATGAACGAGCTCATCAGAAGGTAATGGTAACAAGTCAAGTGGCAAGTATGGGTTGATTCCGTAGACAATCTCAAATGGTGAATGCTTGGTAGCGAAAGTCGGAGAACGATTATAGGCAAACTCGGCATGGGGTGATCCCAATCCTTTTGGGTTTTGCTCACCAACCCACGTAATATCGTACCCAAAATTCGGTTAGTCACCTCTGTTTGCCCATCGGTTTGTGGGTGATGTGAGGTACTAAACAAAAGCTTCGTACCCACCTTTCTCCAAAGCGTATTCCAAAAGTAGCTTAAGAACTTGGAATCGCGATCTGAAACAATAGTTCTAGGCATTCCATGTAGGCGTACAATCTCCTTAAAAAATAAGTCGGCAACATATGGGGCATCGTCGTTCTTATGGCATGGAATAAAATGAGCCATCTTTGAGAATCGATCAACGACAACCATGATTGCGTCATTTCCTCTTTGAGTGCGAGGTAAAGCCACTATAAAATCCATTGAGATATCTTCCCATGGTCGTTCTGGAATTGGCAATGGTTTGTATTCTCCTGGTCGGAAAGTACTTTTAGCCAAGTGACAAGTCACGCACTTGCTAACTATGTTTTGAACATCGCCTTGCATCTTCGGCCAAAAGAAATGCTCTTCTAACACTTCCAACGTCTTTTGTACACCAAAATGCCCAGCGATTCCACCGCCATGTGCCTCTCTTACAAACAATTCTCTAATGGGGTGCTTAGGAACACACAATCGATTCCCTTTAAATAGGAAACCATCTTTCATTACAAACTCCTTAAATACTCCATTTTTGCTTGCTTGAAGGATGCCTTGAAATGATTCATCTTGGTCATAATATCCTTTGATCAATTCAAAACCAAGTAGCTTTGTTTCGAGTGTTGTAATTAAGGAATAACGCCTAGAGAGGGCATCGGCTACCACATTACTTTTTCCATCTTTGTACCTTGATGAGAAATGAAATGATTGTAAGAATTCCACCCATTTTGCATGTCGAGCATTGAGTTTTTGTTGGCCATTAATATACTTCAATGCTTCATGATCAGAATGAAGTATAAAGTGATTTGGCCGCAAATAATGACTCCAGTGATCAAGAGCTCGTACTATGGCGTAGAACTCCTTATCATAAGTAGAATAATTCTTCCGTGCTCCACCAAGCTTTTCGGAAAAGTATGCTATGGGGCGTTTTCCTTGGATGAGGACAGCTCCTATACCAACTCCGCTTGCATCACATTCTACTTCAAATGGTTGGGAGAAGTCAGGCAACGCAAGAATTGGTGCTTGGCAAAGCTTCACCTTAATGGCTTCAAAAGCTTGTTGTGCTTGTGGCGTCCATACAAATGCTCCTTTCTTTAAGCACTCTGTTATCGGACTCATAATGGTACTAAAATTGTGAATAAATCGTCGATAAAATGAAGCTAACCCATGAAATGATCTAACCTCAGTGATAGTAGTGGGAATAGGCCATGACTTCATTGCTTCAACTTTCGATTCATCCACGGATACGCCTTCCTTGGATACAACATATCCTAGAAACACAACTCGATCCACGAAGAATGTACACTTCTCTAATTTTCCAAAGAGTTTTTGGGCTCTTAGGACGTTGAAAACACTCTTTAGGTGAGTGAGGTGTTCCTCCACATTCTTGTTGTAGACTAGAATATCATCGAGGTATACAACAACAAACTTACCAAGAAATGGCTTCAACACTTCATTCATAAGGCGCATGAATGTGCTAGGTGCATTCGTCAATCCGAACGGCATCACTAACCATTCATATAAGCCATGTTTTGTCTTGAACGCGGTTTTCCATTCATCTCCTTCTCTCATTCGAATTTGGTGGTATCCACTCCTTAAATCAATCTTTGAAAACACCATAGAGCCATGTAATTCATCTAGCATGTCATCTAGGCGTGGAATTGGGAAGCGATACTTGATAGTGATGTTGTTAACGGCTCGACTATCAATGCACATCCTCCATGTCCATCCTTCTTTGGCACTAATAGTGCGGGTACAGCACACGGACTCATGCTTTCACGACCATAGCCCTTTTCCATTAACTCATCAATTTGCCTTTGTAGCTCTTTAGTTGCCTCCGGATTGCATCGATATGCCGCCTTGTTAGGTAGTTGTGCACCTGGAAAAAGGTCAACTTGATGCTCTATGCCTCGAATTGGAGGTAAACCAGCTGGAAGATCGTTTGGAAACACGTCTTCATATTCTTGGATTAACGCTTTGACGTTTGGATTGAGAGTGGTATTCAATTCGGTCTCACCTATGACACTTTCTTTGGAAACAAGTGCATAGATTCGCTCTCCCCTTTCAATGGCTTGTTCCATTTCTCGAGCATTTGCAAGAACTGTAAGATTTGGCTTCTTTGCTTTAGCTAGGGAGGTAGAACGTATCTCTTCGGGTGTCATTGGCTTCAAAATAATCTTCTTTCCATTAATGAATAATATATATTCATTAGTGCGCCCTTTGTGAGTGACATCTCGATCAAACTGCCATGGTCGTCCTAGGAGGACGTGGCAAGCATCCATGGGCACAACATCGCACACAATCTCATCCTGATATGGACCCATTATAAAAATTACTTTGGTTTGTTGATTGACCTTTATGGAACTCCCATCATCAAGCCAATGCAATTGGTATGGCTTTGGGTGGGGTGTGGTTGCCAATGCTAACTTTTTCACCATTTCACTTGAGGCCACGTTGGTGCAACTTCCACCATCAATTATGACATTACACCATTTGTCTCGAACAAGACATTTGGTGTGGAAGATTTGGTCACGTTGCTCATTCACCAAGGGATCTATTTTGGCATGTAAAGATCGCCTTAAGACCAAGGATTCGGTTCTTGTTGGAGCTTTAAAAACATCTCCTTCTTCAGACATCTCTTCTTCTTCCTCAACAAAGTTTTCATGTTCTTCAAGTGCTTGTTCTTCGAGTTTCTCTCGAACACCAATAGCTTCTCTTAAAGTCACTATCCTCTTGTTTGGACATTCATTTTGGAAGTGACCAAAGCCTTGGCACTTGAAACAACGAACCTTGCTCAAATCCCGCTCCTTTGGTTTGTTCAAGGCTCCATCTAGCCTTGGTGGTGCGAGAACTTTGTTTATAGTACCATGGGCAGAACTGGAGGCGTATGAAGTTGACCCAACGGGTTTTGGATAACCGTCAGACTTTGACCAACTTGTAACTTTTGTAGTGTTTGAACTAGTTCGGTTGGCCTTCTGTTGCTTTTCCACCTTCATAGCTAGATTGCAAAGTTCATCAAAAGTATTGTAGAACTGCAAATCCACTGTGTTAGCAATATTTCGATTTAGACCACGAATGAACCTAGCCATTTTTTGTTCTTCCAACTCGAACACATCACACATCAAAGTTAGTTTCTCAAACTCGGAAATGTAAGTAGCAACGTCCCAAATCCCTTGCGTAAGTTCAGAAATCTTACGATTACGATACAAGTCTTGCTTGTAGTTTTTGAGGACATACCTCTTTCGTAACTTACGTTTCAAAATCTCCCATGAAGCAATTCGTTCCTTACCTTCTCGTGTCCTTGATGCCCTTAGATTTTCGTACCAAAGAGACGCATTTTTGGTAAGTCTAAGAATAGCATATTTGAATTTTTTTTCATCGATGACCTCTTTGAACTCGAATAGACTCTCCATCTTGCGTTCCCACTCCAAATAACTTTCCGGATCAGTACCGCCATCGAATTCTGGAAGTTCAGTTACTTTAAATTCATCGATGAATCGTTGTGGATGGTCTTGGGGACGGAATGCAGGTCGGGGTTGTGGGCGTGGTTGTTGTTGAAGTTGACGCAATTGCTCAGATTGAAATTGCATTTGCTCCATCATTGATTGAACTTGTCGCGATAATTCTTCAATTTTTTCGTCGGAATTTGGTTGAACAATTCCGCCTTGATCTTGATTGGGATTCATTATTTTGTATTACAAAAGAATCAAAACCTACGCTCTGATGCCAAATGATACGGTTGCGGAAGCGAATGACGAAAAACAAGTTAATATTTTGTATGTAAATAGTACCCGTGTACTGTTCACGTGAATAGTAACAGAAAAAAAAAGTTTTTTTTTTGTGTGCTGTGAATAGTAACCGGGAATAGTGAATTAGAAGTAAGGTAAGATTGATAAGTATTTAGCCCTTGGATTACCTCACCCAAGTCTAAACTTTGAACCCGATTCACAACCGGAATTTCAACTCGAACTACAAATTAAAATGCAGCTCACAAGAGAAAACTTTGAGAGATACTCAAATTTTGATTGATGATTTTTCAAGTGTGGTTTGCCAAGGAGAAGTAGTCTCCTTTTATAGGAGAGCATACCTTGGTCTCCAAGGCGCGTGACATCGGCGCTTACATCACAAAATTAACCTTGCACTCCAAGGCCTACTACTTAGACTAATCATTACCCTATAAAGCCTAGGCTAATGATGACACTCTAGACCCTAGGTTTTTACTTGTACTCCAAGGCCTACAAAGTAACCTAATGATTACAACATAGACCCTAATTATATTATTAAAATATTACAATATGAGAATAACTAAGTGCTGATTTTTTTATTCGTCTTATTCATCCAAATCAGCTCAAGATGCGTACGAGTTAGCCGTTTTAGGCATGTTCATGACCGTCACCAAAGTCGTTTCTTGTGTATGCTATTTGTAGTACAATTCTTGATTTCAGCGAACCTTGGTGTATCATGCCTATATCTTGTTTCGCAACGCTTACACCATCTTCCATGTTTATGACGACATTTGTATTTTCTATATTGGTGTCACCACATGATCTTGTATCAGAAGCTAATATTAAAATGATTACGCTTGAATGATTACATCTTACAACTGTCTGATAGCCAAGAAAATTAGGAGAGAATAGTTGCATATGAGAAGGGGATGGATTTAAGCTCTCAATATCGTAAATAAAGGGTAGGCGTAATATTATGGCGTTTTTTTGTTGCGCCATGGTAATTGCACCCTCCAATAAAGCCAATCACATTTACCGTGGATGGAGGCATAATGCCCATTGCATCAGTCTCCTAATTAGGGCGAGTGTCTGTGGAGACATCATTAATGAGTCATGACAGGAAGGGTAATACGTACTAATAGCGCTCCTTATAAATTGATAACTGTTCAATGGTAATTAACCTACAGAGTATATCTTCCTAGATAGACACTATCTGAAGATGAAGACTGAGGATGACTACAGAATGGTGTGCACACCTTAATCTACCTGTCTTTCTTATATTGCCTATAATACATGATAAGAGTAGGTAAATTTACGTGGACACGTTTGTTTCATTTACGACTTCAGCGATGAAGGTGTTTAAGATCTTTGTTTGGCTGAGAGTAAGGAGAGTATGCAAACCAATGAAGAAGAGAGAGGGAAATGACTGTATGTTTCTTGGCTGTTATTGTCATTGGCTAAATCCCTTGAGGATATTGGAAGGACGTATAACTAAGAGGAACTAGGATGTATTTTCTATTCAAGTAGCATGTTTATTTGATGTTGGTGCTTTCGCTTTAGAAGAGAAGGTATATTATGGCTGTAAAAGTTAAGGTACATGATGTGAAATGGATGAAAATATCAAGTTGATGCAAGATGTTTGATCATAAATTATACTCCCTCCGTCCCAGTCATTTGTTTACCATTTCCATTTTAGGGTGTCTCATTCATTTGTTTACCTTTCTATATTGAGAATGTTTTCTATGAGTAATTTGATGTGCCAATGGGACTATTGTTCATTTGTCATCCACCAAGGACCACCACAAATGGTCCCCTACCATTTTCTTAATAATTGTGCCAAAAACAAAGGTAAACAAATGACCGGGACGGAGGGAGTAATAATGACTAATAATTTACAAAAACAAAAGATTTCAAATGGAAAGTTGTTCATGGACACAAAAATGAAAATCATGAAGCAATTCAAGGAATACCGTAATTTACCTTTCCTTATGTTTTGTTGTAAGCATTCGGTGATTGCTAATTCTTCATGCAGAAGTGAAATTGTTAAGTAGATTATACAGATTATTAGCAATTGTCACTAATATTGGGAAATTGTTTCCTATTCCAATTTTCTGGGTTTGGAATGGACAAAAGAGAGGTCACTACTACCAACTCCCTGTTTGGATTGGAGGATTTGGAGGGAAATGGCGGGTAAGGAAAGGGATGGGGAGTGAGAAAATCTTTGTTTGGCTCGCAAATAGGGGTAAAAAGGAAATGGCGGGGAGAGAAATTGAGAGATCCAATTTTCCTCTTACAAGGCAGATCGCAATCCTTTGTCCAAACACACCCATTCCATTAACCATCCCGTTCTCTTCCCTCCATTTCCTTTCCCTCTATCCCCTTTCTCCCTTTCCCTCTGAATATTATATCCAAATACACTGTAAGTACATCCTCTAAGGCGTATACAAACACACTCTAACTGTAAATTGGATAGTCTTTGTTTCGACATTTACGTGCCATAAGTGTTTAGCAGCTGAATAAGATTTTCATAACATCTATGTATGTTAGAAAATTGTCAATTTCATTTTCAGTCTTTTTTTAGCCAGACCTTTTAACACAGCATCAATTTTGTTTTCTGCAGTTCTCTGGGATCACGTCATCTTCTGTATTTCCCAGGTTCTCAGTAATTCAGTGTTGCAAGGTTTCAAAGGTTTCAAATACGTACTACCTTTTTTATTTATGTGTACTAACAATTTACTCGGATTATCAACCTTTCGTTCAAAAAGCGATTTACTATTTTTTTGAAAACGGATCCTGATAAGTTTCATCACCTGATTACGTGTGCTATCTTTTCCCTTTTTTATAGCCGTTTTGGCCTTCATTTACATTTCACATTTTATTGGTTTCTGAGTGTTATGATGCTTGGACCACTCCTAGATGAACGCCAACTTAGTAATGTGGACATATGGAGCAATTGTTCAGACAATTTGAATGCTTTACGCATTTTTGTAACTTTTAAAAAATATGTGGCTTTGATGTGGAGGTGATTGTCGGCGATAGCGATGTCATGAATGGTCTTGACTCTTGTTAGACACGCTATGAGAAACGAGTACTCCGGAGATTTCACGATAGTAGTCCGGCAGGAAGTTGTGTAAAACTATCTCAGGCGTAGCGATAAATATTGTACCTTGACAGTGCGGTATGTCTTATCAAGCTTTTGATGGTTAGAAAGACTGCTTTTGAGATGGATCAGATGATTAAGCCGCAATTAATATGGAATGAGCAGATTAGGACACAAAGATTGATTGTGAGAGCAAGGCTTAAACCGAGATTATAACATAATGATCTCAATGCATTTCCGATATTTGTTTCTTAGCCAATGCTTGTCTAGTGCGGTATATGGTTCAAAGTTCAGTAGGAGAATATAGTTCCTTAACGATAAATGTGGCCTAGGGAGAGGAGGAATGGTTGGACACTGGTAAGTTGGAAGTCCTGATCATCCGGTTCCTTCTCTTAAATTGCTAGTCTTCGATTCTCATCTGCTTCCTTCTCATGGCTCATTGGCTATTAATAAGGAATTATTCGTCAGGAAGGGCATTGAAATGCCAGAATCTGATTTCAGTCTCATTTATGTTTGTTTTGGTGAGGGTTGATTTTGAACAAAAGTAAAATTTTAGTTGAATAAGTGGCAGTACATCATCAGTAGCCCTCCTCCGGCAAATGTAATACTCCGCATTTCTTATATCTTGACGCTTAGGGCCAAATAAGATGTAATCAGGAGAAAACGAAAGAACGACTGTAACACGTAATGAGACCGGTACAAGATGGGATAAATAAAACCTATGCGATTTGATACCCTAGTAAGTAGTATCTAGCCATGTGAATTCTAGACTGTGTTATTCAGTTGGTCTTATTGAAGACGGATATCAATGTAGACGGGTCGGATCCCCTTTCACAAGAAGGCAAGTGAGAGAACAAGTGGGGAGCTAAATGGATCTCCACTTGCACTCCACTTGCCTCCTTGTGAGAGTGATTTTGACTCGTTTTCATTGAAGACGGATGTGTCCCGTCCCGTCTTTAATGAGAATTTGTGCTATTCCAAAACGTAAATGATCTAGATTCTGGAATATTTGATAGATGCAAAATGTATAGACTGAATCTTTTAGGACTTTTGAGTTACAACAAGCCCGATATTGACAACATATGTACTGGTCAAAATTCAAATTTTGTGTTATGCTGATTGATGAACCAAAAGATCACTGAAAAAAAAAAGCGAGAATTTGAACAGAAAACTGGTATCTACAATTGTGGAAAATATTATGTTAGAGGGTCATTATATTCTAAATAATACCCCTCCTTTTCTTCTTAAAAACTTTAAGTGCATAGAATACATGGTAATGAATTTGGAATGCGTTCACCCTTCATGAACGTGCCGCAAGAGTTGTAGCCGGTCAAACGTTTTTAACCAAATAAACTTTGAGTGACTATAGCTCATGACTAGAAATTCATAAAGTGAAGACTTTTTTTTCAAATTGATCATCCTTACGAGATGTTTCGATTGAAAAAAAAAATTGTTTGTAAATTAGAATTATAGACCGTTAAAGTTTTTTTTCTCAAAAAGTAGTGTATTATGTAAATATTGCAAAAACAAGGAATTAAATGGAGAATATCCCTTTATTTTTTTTTTGGTGACGAGCGAGTCACTATCAAAATTAGAGTGCAACTTGTTATTATACGGAGTAGTTGATAGAGATTGTTTGTTAATTACTCTTGGGAAGAGATATCACATAAGTTATACAGAACAATATCTAGCATGACGTCCTTGTTTTCTTTAAACAAATGAGCCCCTAAGGAGATTGAGAAATTGGTAATACCTATTGTCTACAATTGTCTTAACATTTGACCCTTCAAATCCTACAAGAATACCGTTGTGACATAGAATCGATTTTGGGAAAAATGACTCGCTCTGTTTCAACTACTATAATGTACGCGTTCCCAACTTCCCACCAAATCGGGATTAACCAATAAGGAACTGAAAAATTCATTCTGCCTTTTCTCCCCCCGCCATATAGAGTAATTAGTTGTTACTCCGTCTTCGGGTTGGGTCATATTGCGCGAAAGAAATCAGTCGGACGGAGGGAGTATATGCATAACTGCAGAAGTGGAGTAAAAAAACAAGACATGATCGAAATTATTAAAACGGTCCAAGATAATTTGATTACAGAAAGTCGGAGTTACATAATAATAGTAGTATGATACAGTAAAACACCAACACGTGTTCTCCATTAAAAAGGAAATACATAAAATAGAACACCCCATACTTAAACAAAGACAAATAAAAAAGAGGGTAAAACAGTAAATAAGCAAACAAGACAAACACAGCCTTTCTACCTCGGTAACACCAATTGACACGCTTATCTTCTTTCGTTGTGGAATTTATTTATTTATTTATTAATTAATTCAACCCATTACTTAGCACGTGTCAACAGCAGATTAGTTATTTAAATTTAAAGAGCTAAAACGAGACCGGGAACGGATTTACCAGCCCGGTTGGAGAGACTACTTTCCCAAACCGGGTGACAATGATGATGGGCTCGAACCGCGGAAGTAATTTGATCAGACGGCTGAGATTGAGTGTGACCCAACCGGGTAACAGTAACAGAGGTATTAAAATACTCTTTAACCTGAGTAATTACCCCATCGGTAACAGTCCAAGCATGAACCCAAGAAATGGAACGGGTATGATCGCAGCCTTCAGCAATAAGAAGAGATCCAAAGGCTACGATGCTTTGTGGGATGAAAACAAAATCTGGAGTTTGGGATGAATCGGTACCGGTTAGTAGTCGCATAAGAAACTGGTGGGATGGCGGACCATGGAACCACCACTCAAGGTCAGGTGCAAGGAGTTTTGACACCACGTCTGCGTCACGTGAGGTTAAGGCTTCATAGAGTTTTAGTACCACCTCTTTGTTGCTGGTGGAGTTTTCTTGCTCCTCTATTTGATTTTGGTTAGCCAGTTCTGTAGGTAATTACGGGTTTGCCCTTTTGGGATTAATATAAGATTGACGGGTTTTATTTGGTAGAATGCTAATTTATAGGTTGTTTGTTTGATTGATGGGATGAGATTGAGGGTTCAATGTTTGGGGGTATTTATAGGAAGGAGGGGATTTGTGGGACCCAGGTGGTTACGTGGGCTAACGAGAATGGTTTATGCTGAGACTGACGCGTGCTGTTACTCGCGCTTTTATCGGCTCATGACTATGTTGCTTCCGGGTTTGCCTTTTCAATTTTCTCCTCCATCACTACTTTTCTTTTTATTTTATTTTTTTTGACAAACGCGTACTGATATATTAAATAAAATAAAATTAAGGTAACATACAAAAACTACTAGATGTTAAAGTCCACTTAACCTGTGGCTAGACTAACAGACCAATGCTTATGCTGACGCAGCATAGCACGAATATTCATTATCATATGATACACTGAGATAGGTACTGGCGAACAAGCTGCCAGAACAAAAGATAATTTTTTAGAGGTTACTAGAAACGTAACCGGCAGAAAGCACGAAGAAGGAATGCGATTCATACTAATCTGCAGAGCTTTAACTTGAGCAGCAAAAGTATCCGAGGCACTAATCCGCTCATAGAAAGGACTTAATACCCAAGGATCGACAATCGAGCAGACAAATATATCATTGGAATCAGTCTTGTGAGTAAATATAAGAATAATAGAACTCATGCAATTTGGAATAAGAGATCTATCTCCGATTTCTGGCGGTTGGAGAGGAGTTCTTGATTTCTTGTCTTGAGAAAAAGCCGACGTGATGTAAATATCATAAAGATGATTAGCCAACTCGTGAATCCTTCATGGATTAAAACTAGAATCCTTGAAAATGATAGAATTTCTAATGGTCCAAATGGCAAAAGAATGCATTGAAAGTATAGAAGACAATTGTTTCCCGGGACAGAAATCCTATGAAGATAATTAATATGATCCGCCAACCAAAGATGAAATTGCGTATGAATATTTGATGCCAAGACAATTCCCAGATTAGATGATTTCCAAATGTGCTGAGTAACGGTACAGTCCCTGAAAAGATGATCCAAGGATTTGACGGAACAATTACATAAAACACATGTATCCTGAACTTGCATACCTCTTGACTTTAGCTTACCAAGTAGGTAAAATTCTGAGTGCAAGTTTCCAAACAAAAATGGGCAGCTTAGTTGAAATCTTTTGACCCCAGGCTATATCCCATGGGAAACATGAAGTACGAGAGCCGGAAAAGCGATGTCTAATTTCAAGAAATTTACTATATCCAGATTTTAAGGTATACCTTCCGTCTTCCGTGTATTTCCAATAGAGGAAGTCATCCACACAAGGCTGCGGGGGTTCCAGCTTTAGAATTTCTTTGACACACGAAGACTCAAAATATCTGAACAAAACCGTAGGATTCCAACTACCATTAGGAAGAACTAGGTCAGAGAAATTAACCGAACATGACAGATAATCTTGACGAATCTTAGGTGGGTTACCATTAACCCATCTATCCGTCATGCAACGAATAAAGACGACATTCCCTAATTTCCATGAATAAGCGTCCTGAACAACAGCAACTGCCCGACAAATACCCGACCAACAAAAGGATGGATGCGATACCCTTGATTTCGAACATGGAATCGGAAGATCTTTCCCATATTTAGGTTGCAGAAATCTTGCCAGAATACCTGATTTCTTGTTAAGAATACGCCAGTGGGATTTGAGAAGAAAAGCTTGACTAAGGATCTCCACTGACTTGATACCAAGACCTCCCTGAGATTTAGAAGCTTGTAATGAACTCTTATTAAGCCAGTGGATACCTTTAGACTTATCTTTGAAGTATTTGACCTCCAAAAATCCGCTACCAGAGAATCAATCCTCTCCGTAATGGACTTAGGAAAAGGAATTGCAGCAAGAAGATGATTTAAAGAAGCCAAAAGAACAGTTTTGATAATCAAAAGCTTACTAGCTTGACTGAGATTCAACGAAGACCACGAAACCACTTTTGAAGTAAACTTATCCAGAAGAGATGCGAAAACGAGCTTTTTCTTTCTAGGGAGGTCAATCGGCACTCCTAAATAAGTTCCAAAGTTATCCATAGCCTTCATTTTAAGAATGGAAACCAGATGATCCTTATAATCTTGTGGCGTATTGGGGCTGAACTTAACAAATGACTTGTCAAGATTTATCATCTGACCAGAAATCGATTCAAAACTCTGAAGAACAACTTTGAGATTATCAAAAGCAGAAGATGTTGCTTTGCAGCAGATAAGAGCATCATCAGCATAGAAAATATGCGAGAGAGGTGGTGCATATCTCAAGATTTTTATACCCTAAAGCCTGATATTAGCTGTCTCAAAAATAAGAAATCTAGAAAGAAGTTCCATACACATGATAAACAGATAGGGGGAAAGGGGGTCACCCTGACGTAAACCTCGAGCTGCTGCGAAAGAGGGCGATGATTCCCCATTCAAAAGCACAGAATATTTCACGGTTGATATACATTCCCAAATCAAAGCTTGCCATTTCATAGGGAAACCAAAGTGACGAAGAACAACCATAAGAAATTTCCAATACACCCTATCAAAAGCTTTATTCTTATCTAACTTAAGAGCAGCATAACAAATGTTACCTTTTTTCGTCTTGCTAATGTAATGCATAATTTCATGACCAATAATAGAGCTGTCAGACATAAGCCTTCCAGGGATAAAGGCTTGCTGAGTGTCAACCACAATGGAAGGCAACACTCTCTTAATCCTATTAGCAAGACACTTCGAAGCAATTCTGTAAATAACATTGCAAAGGCTAATAGGCCGAAACCGCGATATCATTTCAGGGTTGACAACTTTAGGAATAAGCACAATATGAGTGAAGTTCCATTCCTTAAGAATGACACCAGAATTAATGAACCTGAGAATTGCAGATGTCACCAAGTCACCAATCAAAGGCCAGTAAGCTTTAATAAATTTCGGAGTGATTCCATCCGGCCCTGGAGATTTAGAATCATTCATACTACAAACGATATGGAAAATTTCCTCTCTTGCAAAAGGTGCTTCAAGAAGAGCACAATCCCCGGAACTAAGAGAAGGAAGAGACAAAGACTCAAGAATGAAATCCGAACTAATCTCAGGAGGAGGCAGCGAGATAGGTCTATCCCCAAGGAGATCAGAGAAATAAGATGAAATTTCACCAACAATCCCATCCGGTGAATTAAGCCATATGCCATCACGGGATCGAAGAGATAAAATTTGCTGCCGAGAGGCACGAGCTCTAACTCTAGAAAAAAGAAACTTGGTAGGAAGGCCGTCACTAATCTCTTTCTTCATTTTCATTCTTTGACACCAGTAAGAATGTTGTTCCCTCATAACCTGATTTCGCTCATTACGGGTATGTCTGAACTGAGATGCGGTAAAACTATCTTCAATATCAAGACCCAAACTATCTAAATATTTTTCCACCCTAGACCAATCAATGCCGTGAGAATGGCGGTGATTAACTACCCATGACATAACTGCATGACGGATAACAAAAAATTTCC
Source organism: Heliosperma pusillum (assembly GCA_022085475.1). Taxonomy (NCBI): domain Eukaryota; kingdom Viridiplantae; phylum Streptophyta; class Magnoliopsida; order Caryophyllales; family Caryophyllaceae; genus Heliosperma; species Heliosperma pusillum. The sequence goes on from JAIUZE010046669.1 coordinate 32,802, forward strand.
GGGAGATTACAAACATAGATGAACCTGAAAAAGGTGTAGCCCAAGCTTGAGCTATAATATCAATAATCTCTGGGTAATCCAGACACCAGTTATCAAGCCTGTAATGCCTTCTCTTTGACTTTGGCAAAGGATAGAGATTTAAAATAATGGGAGGATGATCCGAAACAAGAATAGGCAAATGGAGAAGACGAGCAGAAGCGAACATTTGAAACCAATCCTGATTTGCATAGGCACGATCAAGTCTTTCCATAATGAGCTCATCATTATCTCAATTATTCATCCAGGTAAAACAAGGGCCTGAAAAAGAAATCTCATAAATGGCATTGGAGATGCGCCAATCAGTAAAGTTTTCTTGTCCACGAATAGTGGAGGAACTGAAAGTCCTAGACCTCTAATTAGACTCCTCTAATTAGTTCATTAAATTACATTAACTTAATGATTTAGGATCTAGTTATCATGCATGCAAATATAAAAGCATAAAAGAAAAGATAAGACGAAAACATCCTTACAAGGGGTATTTTCAGTTCAATATGGGCACAATAAGAACTCCTTCTTATTGTTCTTGAGCATGAAATTGATAGATGATCCTCCATAAAACAACCTCCAAAGAAGAAGGTCTCCTTCTAGTTGCACCCAAGATTAAACCCAAATAATCTTACCTTATTATTAACTAGATAATAAGTAAGACATAATACTACTAATATCAGTATATTACTACACTAGTAATATGTAGATAATATTAGTTTGCATGTAGGTTTTGAGAGATGTTGAGTTTAGAAAGAGAAGTGAGAATAAGCATAATGAATTCAAGTGATCCAAAATTGAACAACAATTGTTCAATATAAAGGCCTTATGGCCGGTCACCATGAGCCATATTTGGCTCTTATTTTGCTTATTTTACTCACATGCAAAAGACTTTGAGTGTTGGTAGTAAATGTAATGATAATTGTGTCATAACAAGTCATTATCATGTGATGGAGTGTGGTAGTAGTAGAGAATGAACACTATTGTTCTCCACTTGAAAGATCCGGCCTCCACATGTGAAATGTGGTCCATTTTGATTTTTGATATTTGTCCTACAAATACTTATAATCATATGCTTAATTAACTTGTATAATTAAGTGTTAATTTGATCAAATAACAATTTTATAACTCAAATTAATAATCAATATACACTCAACTTTTAAGTGATATTTAACCGTTATATCAATATATAATGGGTCCCACAATGTCCAGTTAATTTATTTTACAACTCTTTGTAAATATAATTAACTAATTACCTCTTCCTCAAAATATATGCATAACCTCAACTAATTTAATGAATTAACGATTAATCATTAAATTAAATCTTATTTAATCGTATTAAAATAAGACGTAAAATTTATTCAGTCAGTTATCGTATAATTGACTAATAAACTTAAGTGGAATGAGTTCGCAACTCAATTTCCAATAAATAACTCTCGTAACTAAACGTACATATCAAATATATGTAATGCTCTAATTAAACTGTATCGTATACAAATAATTAGTATTCTATTTGGGTCTCATCCTATAGGTGTGACCTAAAGGGATCAGTTGATTACCGCCGTCATACGACAATAACGTCAAACTCTAGTCAGCCAAGCGTTACCGATTTACGTTAATCAACTGACGTGGAGTATCAAAATATACTAATCATGCCACGTATATTCCAAATGAGATTTATTATATAAATGCACTATTGTGGAGGACACTTACTCCAACAATCTCCCACTTGTCCGATACAAGTTGTGCATGTAGCAACACTATTGCGGAGGACTCCTCCTCCTACAATTTCTCCCACTTGTCTCGACAAGTTGTGTGCTACCGATTCTCTTGTCTCTTTTGCGTCACATCCTCCCACTCATTGCAAGGTGTCTTACAGGTCGCACTTGCAATTGAAAATTATAAATAGAGTGGTTTTCTCGATCTGGGAGAGTAACTGTCTGACCGGAAAATCTACCAGAGATTCTTCCGAGTGTGGCCACACATTTCCAGTTACTACTCCTCGAGTGGCCCGAAGATGTTAATACCCAACGGGGTGGACAATTCCTGTTGACCCATCTTACACTGTATGATGCAGATCACCATGACCCAGAAGATGTCCATCGGCCTCCTACACGGCACGACCGAGGACAAAAAACCAAAGTCAACGGGAAACTACACGACTCAGGTTAACATGGTCGCCAGTCTAAGAATCGACTCATAGGAATAAAATAGAACATCCCAGCCACGACCAGGCTTCAACAATTTTGATAAGGGACTCTATTATGGTCACTGCCCGACAGAGTGTCTCAACAGTCTGTCTATGTAAACGACCAGTCATCTTCCATGACCGATGTGCTGAACAACCAGCGATCGAATACAATTAGTCACTTCGAGACGTCACCTCAAATGAGTGACTAGGGACAAAACACTAAGTTCATCCTGTTCACTTGAATTGGGTTCAACTTTTCTTTCAACCAATTCGGATAAACAAAGTATTAAAATTTAGTCACACTAAATAAAGGAGTTTTTAATGAAACTCTAACAATGAATGCGATTATCAAATATTTGGAAAAATTGATACGCTATCAATAATTTCATATCTCATAATCTCTAGCAATTCAGGTACATATTTCAATCTCCATTGAAATGACATGACTATCATGTTCAGCCTGCAAAAGGCATGGCTAATGGATTAGCAATACTTGCATCTTTCCCATCGTTCTGATTGCTATTTCTCTTTGTCTACGTAATCTCATATTACATAAAACTTTCTGAGTACGTGTCTAGGTTTGAATCTAGACTTAGGACTCTTGGCCTAAAGGTAGCTCCCACTGTTTTACCAGTATCATGGGATAGGATATACAACTATAGGAACTACTTCTAGTCCCTCCAATATTATCGAATCCAAGCTACTTTCATATGCATCATCATATGATGCAATGTACTCTATTTCCGTTGTGAAATCCGCAATGATAAACTGCCTGGAACAATTCCAGGGATACATGACATTTATATTTGAAAATGTCACTCCTACTTGGAACCTTTCCAATAGTGTTTTCTGCTTGGAACTCTTCCAACATATAAATCTTCTATAAAACACAGCCAGTTCGTGATTTCAAATCACTTTGATCAGTTTGGAAACTGAAGTGTGTGTAAACTCTTACAACTCACTATAAACTCCAAACATATGGAACATATCTTTAGTCCTTCGCAAGTACTTAAGAATGTTCTTTATGGCTATCAAGTGACTCTCACTTGGATTTGATTGCAAACGACTTGTCATGCTCAAATCATGCGAAATGTCGGATTGAGTATACATCACAGCGTATATAATTGATCCCGCAGCGGAAGCAAAAAAAAGAATCAATTTATCATGTGTTCAACTTCCTTGAACTAGTCAAATATCTTATCAATATAAGAATTTCGACTCAACGCTAATATCCTTTTAGATTTATCTACATAAATCCACATATCTAAAAGATGTATTCTTCTTCTCCAAAATATTCCATCATCTAAAATGATCAATATGTCTCCACATATAAGACTGATGCACACCACATTACTCCCACTAAACTTCATGTATAAACATAATTCCTCGAGATATCGAGAAATATTTTACAACATGATTGACACACTAATTCCAACTCTTTAGTTCTTACTTAAGACATACTCTTAAGCTTGCAAATTAACTTAGGATAATTAGGATCTACGAACCCACAGGTGAATATAAAATATACTACCTCTTCTAAAATCGTATTCAAGAAGGTAGTTCTTGAGATCCAGTTGACATCATACTATTATGATATACTATAATCGCTAAGTATATTCGAATGGATCGAAGAAATAAGGTTGGTGCAAAACTCTTTGCCTACCAATTTATCTTTTGAAACATTTTAATGTTCATCCATGCAAATTTCGATCTTAAAAATCAATTTACATTGAAGAGGTCGTACTTCTTCAAGTAAAATTTACCAGATCACATACCTGACCATCATGCATGGAGTCCATTACGAATCACATGACTCTAAGCCATAACAAGAAGTTAGGACTAGAAACAGTCTTTTATAAGTCACAGATTAGAATTCATCGCTATAAAGAAGTGATAAAATTCCACCTGACCTCTTATGTTCCGAAGAAACAACTACTGAACAAGCAACGAGGAAACTTTTTCCGGACCATATGCTCAGTTTGTGGCTCTTGAAACATTTTCTCCCACTCTGTCTTACCAAGAAATAATCGTATTTTTATTGAAAGACAGCATCCTGAGTCACAAACGCTTTGTTCTCGTGGTCAATGTAGGATTATTGAGCATTTGTTTTATTCGGATAACTTATAAATTAGGTACGCTACCTATCCATATCGTATATGAAATAAAACCCGATTGTTTAAATGTGTTTTGATATGGAGGGAAAAGAAATAACAGACAAAAATATTAAGATCCCAAGGTTAGTCAAATGGTTCAGTTTGACTTGACAAAGACAAAACCATATCGTATAAGGTTCTGTTTCTCTATGCAACAACACCTTATCTCATAAAGTGTGTTAGAGAAGTTAACTCGTGAGACTATTTCACAATACTTTTGGTGAAAATCAAAGTCAATACTTAGATATTTCTTGTTACGATTTGGTCGTAAGTCCACTATCTAATATTCTTGGTGGTTAACTACTTCACATTGAAGCTCTTTGAACTTTTCAAAGATTTCTCATAGCACCTCATTAAGTATAATCAAATATAATATCTACTTAAATCGTTGGTAAATAAAGTGAAATAGTCATAACCATCTCTGGTTGTGTTTGTTATTGGACCACGCATATTCTAATGTAATAGGGCCAATAACTCACTAGTTCGATTTCCTTTTAAATAAAAAGGGCACGAATCATCTTGCTTTAAATACAAGATTCGCACGCACCATAAGTTTCAAAATCAGATGGTTTAGGGATAGTTGTCAATACTAGCCTCTAAATGTGCTACACAATCCAGAATTAAGATTAGATTAGGGTCACCAATTTTGAGCCTTTTACAATCTATATGACAAGAAATTACTAGTTTAGGTCAAGAATATAATTACCTTTGATTGGTATGGGATAACCATTTACCAAGTATAGGCATAAAAAGATACAACGCTTGTTCTATTCACAAAAGTGAAACACTTGTGTCGTACACTAAAGTGGATACTATATTCTTTATTTAGAGGTCATGTACATAACAACGTTTATTAAAGTATACCTCTAAATCCAAAACTAGATTGATCACATTATAACTTTTATATGTCTCTATAGAAATAAACTACAATAGTTATATTTCCCTTGTAGGTCGACATTTAATCATGGTTAGTCGTCGCACGAATCATTATTATATGCATTGAATACATTGATGAAAACCATAATGGGTATCTAATACCCAAAAATTGCATTTAGCAAAATAAATGTCGATTATATAGATATTATGGGTGAAAATAGTACACCTAATTTCTAACTCTTTAGAAAAACTTGTGGCAGATTCTTTTCTTGTGTCCTACACTGTAAAATAGAATCGTCAAAAATTGGGTTCGACACCTTGCTTGGGTTTTGACTTTACTATTCAAAATAGTCTTGCCTTTTTCCCTTGCCTTGTGCCAAACTCGTGCCAACCTACTCTTGAACCTCGTCTTAACAATTAAGAATATAAACATCATTCTTAGTGCTCCCACTAACTTTCATGAATATCTACTTAGATAAGTATATTAGAATTATTGTGAAGACTATCTTCATTTCATTCATGGTTTTACCTTCAAAAGGATAAACCTTTCATAAAGTGACTACGGTATTTGGTTATTCACGATTTTAAATAAATCGATTAACCTAGTCGTCCCAACTGATTTGGCCTCTTTTGAGGTAAGCCTCGATAAGGAGCATAATGACGACATACCAAAATACAAATATTTTCTTTGGAGCAAAAATTTGATGTACCATTGTTATAAAAAGACGTTACTAAAAATCAAAACGTTTTTGACTAAGCGTGACTTATTCATTTACTCTTCATAAGAGACATTTGCAATGGTGAATATGAGGATCAAAAGATAAAATTCATTTTGTCTTTAGCTACGGTGGTTTAAACGGAGATTGCAATCAAAATGCTACCGTATAAAATAATGGAAACCCTTTCCACGATTTGAACGGATTTACAAGTTCATAGAAGGATAAAATATATGTCATTGGCGCGTATAAAATAAATCTCAACGGAAAATAAACATTCATTGCTTATATATAATTTACTTGTAAAAACAATTTTAAACAAGTCACTCATATAATGACCCCTCACGAAATTATATAAGTGATTCCAAGACCCATCTGTAGACAAAAATAGTCATCGCATGCTACCTTTATCTAAAAATGGTAAGTCAATACTTGACTAATTCTACACTTAGAACTCTTGGTTGACGGATTTCAACTAAATCCATATCCTAGTCCCAGGATAACGCTTATCTCGTTGAGTCCAATCCAACTTTGGCTTGTGATCGCATCACCCTACTTACCCGAGGTAAAAAGGGACCCACGAGCGTGGTAGCCCTAATGAACACGGGGTTCATAGGTGATTCAATTGGTAAGGCTAAATCTCAATTTTTTTTTTAAGTTATGTGAGAGGTCTTGTCAATTTAGTTATTAATTCCCTATAAGCGAACTAAGTCGGTGAATTTTGAATAACTTTGAATTGACAATCGAGAAATAAAAATGCATGTTGGCGATTTTGGCATGTGCGTAAAAACATAAAACAAGCAAATAATAAATCCTAGTATGGCCACCTAGCTAATCTAATTAACTAGAAGATTACAAAATCGGAAACCAACTCCTTGGCCCCTTGCCTCTTCATGAACATACTTCAAAAAGGGCACCGTCATTTGGAACACCGACTTCGAGAATCTTCGTCTTCATAATAATAAATTACAAAAGATACAAATAAAATTCCTATTATACATTTGATCTAGAAATGAAATTAAATTATTACAAACGGCGATACGAGATCGCAAATAAAATTACAACCGAATCGGTATTCCCTTACATTACGGGTAATACCGATTAAAATAATCTAGGCCATACTAGGTACAACTTGCATAAAAAATTAAATAAATGACATTCATTTATTCAAAAAATAACAACATAAATAAAATGCTGTGAAAATCATGCCAAAATCGCCCTTAACACTTATCTTGCTAATTCTAGCTCGATTTTATGGATTTTATCGATTTTTAACCATTAAAAATCAATAATCAACACTTAAATCGTATTTAAGCTCAAACTAATTATCTAAACTGATTTTGAACTCAAAATTAGTCCCTACTAATTTTGTTGCTCATTAATTAGATCGATTTGATTTCATTTGCTAAATATTACGGTTTAATCATAACAATTATGAAATAAAACCAAAATAAAATATAAACATCATAAAATTTGAAAAAAAAAATTTTGTACATTCTGGAACATGTCCAGGAACTCTAAAAATAAAAACATTTGCTCAAAAAATTTAAATTAATTTTATGAAAAAATAACTTAATATTTAATGGTTTTATCAATTAAAAATCATTAAATATAGTAAAACAGTGAAACAAATTATGAAGTTTCACCAAGAGTATCAACATCAAAATGTAAAATGTACCAAAAATTTTCAAGACCAGAAAAGGACGTTTCAATTTTATGATCATAATAATCTCACTTTATTGACTTTTATCTTATAAAAATCAATCATCATGCAAAACTTAATTAAAAGTTACGAAATTTTACATACAGTATGTACAACATGCATGTGAGATCATATCAAAATTTCATGGCCAGAATAAACATGCAACTATTTTTAGTTAACTTTTAACATAAAATATGCATATTAACATGATTTAAAGGCCATAAATCAAAATAAATAACAAATTAATCCCTAAAATCACCAAATTTGACCACAACCATTTTGAGGTCAGTACGTATGCATGCAAATTAAAAATTTTGTGCAAACCAATTATTAACACAAATTTTCAATTTTACCCAAGTTATCGTATAACTCGAATTTAATGCCTAAAATCGACATGCATGTAACAATTGAGCTCTGATACCACATGAAAGTCCTAGACCTATAATTAGACTCCTCTAATTAGTTCATTTAATTACATTAACTTAATGATTTAGGATCTAGTTATCATGCATGCAAATATAAAAGCATAAAAGAAAAGATAAGACGAAAACATCCTTACAAGGGGTATTTTCGGTTCAATATGGGCACAATAAGAACTCCTTCTTATTTTTCTTGAGCATGAAATTGATAGATGATCCTCCATAAAACAACCTCCGAAGAAGAAGGTCTCCTTCTAGTTGCACCCAAGATTAAACCCAAATAATCTTACCTTATTATTAACTAGATAATAAGTAAGACATAATACTACTAATATTAGTATATTACTACACTAGTAATATGTAGATAATATTAGTTTGCATGTAGGTTTTGAGAGATGTTGAGTTTAGAAAGAGAAGTGAGAATAAGCATAATGAATTCAAGTGATCCAAAATTGAACAACAATTGTTCAATATAAAGGCCTTATGGCCGGTCACCATGAGCCATATTTGGCTCTTATTTTGCTTATTTTACTCACATGCAAAAGACTTTGAGTGTTGGTAGTAAATGTAATGATAATTGTGTCATAACAAGTCATTATCATGTGATGGAGTGTGGTAGTAGTAGAGAATGAACACTATTGTTCTCCACTTGAAAGATCCGGCCTCCACATGTGAAATGTGGTCCATTTTGATTTTTGATATTTGTCCTACAAATACTTATAATCATATGCTTAATTATCTTGTATAATTAAGTGTTAATTTGATCAAATAACAATTTTATAACTCAAATTAATAATCAATATACACTCAACTTTTAAGTGATATTTAACCATTATATCAATATATAATGGGTCCCACAATGTCCAGTTAATTTATTTTACAACTCTTTGTAAATATAATTAACTCATTACCTCTTTCCTCAAAATATATGCATAACCTCAACTAATTTAATGAATTAACGATTAATCATTAAATTAAATCTTATTTAATCGTATTAAAATAAGACGTAAAATTTATTCAGTCAGTTATCGTATAATTGACTAATAAACTTAAGTGGAATGAGTTCGCAACTCAATTTCCAATAAATAACTCTCGTAACTAAACGTACATATCAAATATATGTAATGCTCTAATTAAACTGTATCGTATACAAATAATTAGTATTCTATTTGGGTCTCATCCTATAGGTGTGACCTAAAGGGATCAGTTGATTACCGCCGTCATACGACAATAACGTCAAACTCTAGTCAGCCAAGCGTTACCGATTTACGTTAATCAACTGACGTGGAGTTTCAAAATATACTAATCATGCCACGGATATTCCAAATGAGATTTATTATATAAATGCACTATTGTGGAGGACAATTACTCCAACAGGAACCACCCAATTTGTCCGAAAAAAATTCAACTTGATTAAAATCTCCTATAATAGCCAAAGGAGATAAATTAGAAATAGAAGAAGAAACACGATTCCAAGTGGGTAAGCGATCCTCCAACGAAGGGGCCCCATACAAAAAAACCATAAACATTTCATTCCTTACATCCGATAATACAAAATCTGTCTTACATAATATATGATTAGGATCCTTATCTAAAATAACTACATTAACAGAGTTGTCCCAAAGCAAAAGGAGACCTCCACTATGGCCTACGGGATCTACCCCACAAGAGTTATCTAAACCTATACATTTAGTCCTAGCAACCGACTGATAAACAGAAGCAAAAGTTTCTTGAAGAAACAAAATAGACCGATGATATTGCCGAAAACACCTGGACAGAAAAGGAATTATAGGATCATCCGCCGAACCCAACCCCCTACAATTCCAACAAAAGATCTTCATTGATGGCCGGGTGGCGCATTAAGGTCCGCCACCAGACCAAAGTCAGACGAAGCCGAATTACCGCTGGAATAAACAGAGGAAAATGTTAGAAAATTCTCCTGTGAAAATATAAAAGAGCAAACCCGCTTCTTCTTGACGTTCTGAAAATCAGTGAAGCAAAGAGAAGAATCATCAATCCGTTTCCTCTTGAGATCATCAATAGAGGAATCTAAGATCGGAGATTTTGGCCAAACATACGAGAATGTTTTAACGGAAGAATGGTCCCACAGAAGGGAAAGCGCAGATAATGGCTCATGCTCAATTTGAAGATCAAAATAAGAAGATCTTGAGCTAACTTTAAACTTGGGACGACTTAAGTAATGCAAACTAAGACCTACCTTACGCTTATACACAAATTTTATTATTCTTCCCTTAGAGTCAGACGGAAAAGATGATGGGCCCGCTTCTTGATCAGGTGCCTTAGAAAAAACATCCCTTACCCCAACGCAATCAGCTTGCTTAGGATTTGAAGCTGGACCCAAACCAGACCAACATCCAAGTCTTCATCATGATCCGTGACTTTGAAAGCCGGAGAAACAGAGCGACCAGAACCTGCCTCTGAGGAAACCCGAACATTTTCTTGCGCTGTTATGTTTGACGGGAATGGATAAGGATCTCTAATCAGAGGGTGATTCTCCAGCAGGACTTCTCGCGAATCATCCTCATGAACCATAAAATCCGGTGAAGGAGTGCGAAAGATGGAGCTTGAAAGTTTTGAAGTAGAACCTGAAGATGAAAAGGAAAATATAGGACTACTACCTCCAGAGTCTACAATGATTGGTTCCGAGCCAACAATGCAGTCAATTCAGAGTTGAGATACTTAAGGCGAGATGGAAGACCACAAATATCAGGAGAATAGAACCCGGTGAGGGAGGGCCATGAAGAATAGTAAGACCCAAATTAGCTAACTCATCCATTCTATGCTTAATACCCCTGAGGGAGGGCCATGAAAAGGAACATTTTGTTTTTACTTTACTAACTGTTAAAACTTACTAAAAGGATTTGTGTGATGTCAGCTCATTTTAAGGGATGTAAGTTTGCGTGAAAGAAATTCTACTGCTTCAATCTATTTATGCGAAAAGCTAGGTAGCATGGACACTCCTCTTAATTATTCGTCCCGTGTCGGACACCGTGTCGGACACACGGACACACGGACACCTATAATTAAGGACTGAGAGGTTGAAAGACTAAAAGAGATTGATTAGAAGATGAGTTGGGTGGGAAATGAGAATAAATTATAGTCAAAGTAAAATTTTACCTTCAATTATTTACATTTAATATCAAATACCAATATAAAAATAAATTCGTACGTTATTTATAATTATAAAATATATTTTATTAAATTTAAATGCCGTGTCCCGTGTCCTAAATTTCACGAGATGCCGTATCACGTGTCCGTGTCGTGTCCGTGTTCGTGTCCGTTTTCGTGGTACCTAGGCGAAAAGTTACCAAGTGTCGTGTCGTGTCGGATTGGGTTATATTGGATCGTGTAGTCAATCGTGTTTTTACTTTTTACGTAGTGACTTTTCCGCCTAAAAAAGGATTACGAATCTTGGTTTGCGGTCCATAATCAAGCTTGGATCGAGACAAGCCGGTGGTCGATGACCTATTTGTTGCCCTCCACACCGAATCTTAAGAACCTTGAAACCCTACATAACACCAAATAATAAAACAAAATGGGAGAAAATAATAATTGATGATAACATATCAAAAACTTGTTAAATTAAGATGCAAATATTGTGGACATATACTCTCTCTATCTCAATCATTTGTTTGCCTTTAATTAAAATACTTCTCACAAAGAATATAAAAGGCAAACAAATGAATAAGACAAAATGAGTATATATGATGAGTCTTGTAAGGTGTGTTACAAAAGTAAACTAGTGTTAACCCGCTGCAAAACATGCACGGGTCTAATTTTTAAAATGTTATATAAAGTAATTAAAAAACTACACTCCGTATATATAACGTTTATAATGTACGGGTGACATGTCTATATCTTTAAACTACTTCCTCTGTCCCGGTCATTTGTTTACCTTTATTTTTGACACAATTATAAAGGAACACAAATTCTCATTTGTGACGGGTCAAATCCCCCTCACAAAGAGCAATTGGGGGGCAAGTGGGGGGACAAATTGAGCACCCCACTTGCCTTGCCTATTGCTCTTTGTGAGGGGAATTTGACACGTCGCAAGCTTGCGACGGCCCGCCCCATCACAAACAAGACTTATTGATTAAGGAAATGGTATGAGACCATTTGTGGTTGTACTTGGTGGTTGACAAGTGGACAATAGTCCCAATGGGTGATCACATTACTCATAGACTATCATCCTAATATAGAAAGGTAAACAAATGAATGAAACACCCTAAAATGAAAATGGTAAACAAATGACCTGAACGGAGGAAGTATTACTTAGGTGTCACAACACGATGACGTCATTACTCCTCCTGAAACAATATGAATATATGATAGAAGAGATTGTTTGGGTAATTTTCGTCCATATGCCCAGAAGGCAACGTGGCCTGCTCTGAGTGGACAAAAATAAAGCACACGGATAACTGACTTGACAGGCGGAACGGAGTTACGCAAATCCAGCCCCCTGCCAGTAGGAACAAAAATAAGTCAACAACTAACCCCTTGAAAACAGGGAAGTTAAGTTTCTTCAGGAGAGAATTTCTGGAGGAACGACAGGGAAGTATTAGGGTTGCAGTGCCTATAAATACTGAAGGAACAAAGCAGAAAGGGATCATCACACATTATTCTACATCTTGAAAAACGAGCTTCACTACTGCTATAAAAAACTCCTAAGTATATTGTATTTTTCATCTAGCTCTTACTTGCGACTCCATTAACGAAACTTAGTGCAATATTTGGCAGGATTCCGACTCCCCCCGCGGTTTTTCCCAATTTGGTTTTCCGCGTCACCAATTCTTTTGTGTCCTTTTCCTATTACGCTCATTTCTATTTTCGTGTTATTTTCTTCACGTTATTTGTTCCTTCGATTGAAGGCTATTTCCATCGACCACTTTGACCCGTCTTCTAAAAATCCACTTAGGTAATTTTTTACCAAAATAATTTGGCGCCCACTGTGGGGCATATTGGTCATATTTCAGCCGAAATCAAAACAACCATTCCAAAATGTCAATCCCAACCAGAGTTCCAATAGTATGCCACGCACGCCGACATCATCAGTAGCTGGTCAGGCACCAACGATCTCGCTAGGGGCTATGGTCACCCGGAGTCCTACACACAGGATGACCACCGCCAGCGCACCTGTCCAAAATACGCCAGAGGGATCGAAGCCACCACAAACTCCCCGAGGAATGGACACAGGAGGGCAGATCCGTCCAATGCCAGTGGCACCTTGTGGGAATATATCCGTATACATCCCTTTAATCTTACAGGATTATAATGAAATTATGATTTATATGATTAACGGGTCATAAACGAAATTGCATAATAAACAAAGGGATTAAGAATAACCTTTAGTCCTCGTAAATTCGGCCTAAGAACAGATATCAAAGCAGATATCCTCCTAATCGTCTCACCCAAGATTGATCGAGAAATGCCCTTATATTTGCTAGAAAATTAGAGAGAAAAGAGTCTGTATCTTTTCTTTTGAGATGTGAAATTGATGATGAATAATTAGAGAGTTGGAATGAGTAAAAACTCCTCCCATATACTCCCTCTCACACGGCACAAAATAGGAGAAAATAAGGGATCTTTTTCTCTTATTTTGTTACCATTTTGACCGAAATTCCTCAGAGTAATCTGGACTCTTTTTCGGTTATATTCGCTTCCATTTAATATAATGTTATACCTATTATATTTGTCTAATATGTTGTCATACATTAATAAGGTCCATTACAACATTTTGCAGTGGATATATTAACATAACAATTATTATGACAATCGTATAATATATACTTCAATTATAAATATCGGTATATTTATAATCCTGCTAATTAAATATAACGGTTTATGTTTAATTACGAATTAACATTTTAATTCGTTTAAGCTCACATTATATACTACAACTAAATATAACATTTTATATTTAATTACGAATTACAGTTAATTCGTCTTAGCTAACATTATTTAATCAGTTATTAAATAATTATATCATCATCACATTGACTAACTTTTTAGTCAAAAACACTGACTAACCTTTTAGTCATTTAATAAGGCATCAATATGATTATTTTCTCAAATAATCACATCTCTCAATAACATCCTTTAGGTGTGACTTTTAGGGACCAGTTGATCACCGCCATCTGTATGACAATAACGTCAAACTTATCTAGCAAGCCAACCGTTATCGATAAACGTTAATCAACTGATTACAATACAAAGTATGCCCTGTGAACCTACAGAGATTTATTTCTGTTATTGCACTAACTGTGGAGGACACTAGCTCCAACACACCTATCCAAGGAGGCAGCCCGACCATGACTACTACAAGAGGCTACAGAGCAGAGGCCCCACCTCCTGCAGGAACCCTTCCACCAGACGCAGTGCAGATACTCCTTTAGGGAATGAATGATCTCAGACAAGCCGTGAAGGGCTTGAGACAAGATAACCGAATCCTGAGGGAGAGGGTCGATGCGATGGCTCAACCACCCGTGATGCAGCAGTCCTCTACCACGTCACTCCGGGAACCGTCTGAGGAAGCCCCATAACGAGTGGCGCCGCAAGAGTTGGTCACCCGACTCGACTTAGGAAGAGTGGAGCCGACAACATCCAGGCTGCAGACACCTATCTCCCTACCATCAGTCGGCAACATCATGCCAATGACAGATTGACAGGTAACTCATTAGTTGCTGAATTCTCAGTATCTAATCCAATTTTTGGTGCAGGAACGGGACCCCAACAAGCACCAGCGGACCAATTTGGATCAATCATCAACGCTACTTCCCTAAGCAACCACCAAACATGCTACACACCAGGAGCGATGTCAGGAGTAAGTCGTCCTTCTGGTTTTTTCTTGCCTCCGTCTAGCCAATCTGCAGGAACAACCAGCCCAGTGGAACAACAACTCCACGAGATAAGGACCTTACTCAGCATAGTACCAGAGATGCCGACACCCTTGGAGAAGCCGACCCACGAGAGTTATGATGATTCCCCTTTCGTCGACAGTATAACTCTCGTCAGCGTACCCAAAGGATTCAAACCGCCCACCATGACTCTTTATGACGGAATAGCAGACCCCCTGGATCAAATCAACCAGTTCTGTGACAACCCTCGCGAATGCGGAAATAAAACATACAAGCATGTGATTTAATTAGCGAAAATACGGTGTTTTTAAAACTTTTTACATTCAAATAGAAAATACGAGGAGTGTAAAATATTACAAACTAAATACAAAATACTACAAGAGACGTAGTCTCTCAAAATGTTAACAAAAGACAAGTTATTTAGCAACTAGCTAAGAAACGTCTAGAGGTGTTTCATCCAGGGACAACGCCCGCTAGCTCACACCCGACCCCAAAATACCAAGCAAAATGCCATCCAATCAAGCAACCTGTTCATCCATGAAAAACATGAACGCCACAATCAGTGGGGAGTAACTCCGGGTATTCCCAGCCATATCACATTAAACGTACATAAAAAGGAAATACAAAAGTAGAAGCATGCATATATAGATATACATGTGAAATACGAGAAGGATAAATAGGCAATTCAATATATAATGATAAGAGCATATGAAGTACAATCCATAACCATCATGCTATAGATAGACTTGGGGAAGACACTCTTAGGCAACCAAATACGCTCACTAGGGCTTACATCTCACCGTTAACGGTATAAGTTTGATAAGAGTGAGACTCGACAAACAAACCATGCCAAGTCATGCAAAGATCATAAGTAATCAATCATATGATCATCCATTCAAACATACAACTACATTGACGACATCTCTCACGGTAAATGAAACGCACTAGCACCGTGTACATGGCAAGTATGATTAAAAGGCATCCACGGGATAAGACATTTCCCTGAACGCATACACGATGCTACATTTCGTATATGTAGACTAATTTCCTCCCGGTAGAACGACGATAATAATACGGTCCTAGTCTAAATCTGAACAGACTCCCGAAATCACATTTTCCGTTTCGACATGCGATAAACATTTCACATCCAAGACTCGGTCAATCATAGACGCCGAGTACCCCAAATTCAGTCGACATTCACGAAATAGACGGAAAAGAGCACAAGCCTCATAACAAGCGGTACGCTACGTGCAAATGACACCACCTCGCAAGTATACAACATTTGACGGCCGGGTCGATCAACGCAAAACGTTCGCCTCCCAACAACGTCGTCATATGCCCACTAACACATGCATTTAAGCAGTAAGGATACATCCCCGTTCCGACATTCCAGCCTTACGATCGTGGAGGTAGCCAAGGGAATGAGAGTACAAAGCACATAGGAAATTAGTGCTCAAACCGTAACATGTGTAAAAACCGACTCAAAGTGGGACATATCAAAAACCGTCACAAAACATGCGATACAAGCGAATGAAATATCGTATATTCAAAACATTAATAATTAAAGTCATTCCGTAAATTTATACGATAAATGAACCATCGGAAATATTATAAATGAAAACGTAAATGAGAATTACAAAGAAACTCCAGCAGGTGCCAGCCAGTCAGGTGGACCGGATGCCGGCCACCTGGCTGGCATCATGTATCATAAGAAAACTCGACTGAAAATACAGCGTGTCCCAGCCGGTCAAAGGGACCGGCTGCCGGCTACCCGGCTGGGACCAAAGGCATAAGAGAAAAACAAAAGAAAAGGTAGAGGTGTCTTAGCCGGTCGGCTGACCGGCTGCCGGTCGGCCGGCTGAGACCTAAATCATGCATAAATTCTCACGTAACACATCCAATATACAGCCACTGCCCCAGCCGGTCAGGTGACCGGCTGTGTAACAACCCGAAAAATGCCAATTTTTCTAGTAAAAATATTTACTAACACTTTTCAGTAGAACTTAAGTTTTTAAAATAGGAATTTTTGTTCCGAGTCTTATTTTGAAATTCCGCGTTCGTATTTGGAATTTTTGAGGGATTCCATGAAAAGACCGTTTTTAGTCATCTTTGACTTTTCTTGACTTTAAAGTCGTCTTTGACTTTTCCTTGACTTTTTAAAGTCGTCATTGACTTTTTCTTGACTTTTAAGTCGTCCTAAACTTTTCTTGACTTTTAAGTCATCCTCGACTTTTCTCGACTTTTCAGTCAACTTTGACTTCCGTTGACTTTTTCCCGACTCGTCTCATAAGTTGGAAGACCGAAATTTTATTTAAAAAAATAATATTTTTGATTTATTTTTATTTAGATTTATTAAGATTTATCATAATTTAATATAATTATTTTGAATTTATTCGGAATTTAAAGAATAACGTTTACGGTTTTAACCGAACGTCATTTAACTATTCCCGACTCATCGTAAAGCGCGAAACAAAATCGAAACTCGACTTTGGCATGAGTCACACGCGCGTGTCATCGCTTTCCACTCACAAATAGATATTTTAATTATTTTGATTAAAATAATCAAAATATCTAGATATTTAATTACTTTATCGATCCGTCAACAAAGATTTCGCAAATCGCTCAAAAACAGACCGATTTCCTCACCATACCACACGGCTCATTTAGTCCTCTAATAGGGCTTGTTATTTCATTACTTTTGATTATAATATCATAATATCTAGATATTATTTCACTTTATCGATCAGTTAACGAAAACTACGCAAAACGCTCGAAATCGGACCCGACAAGCTCAACATCACACGGGTCCCTTACCACTCTTAAGCCTTGATATTTTCATTATTTTTCACTACAATATCATAATATCTTTGATATTTAGTGTAATTAATTTTATCGTTAATTATATTTAATCGTTTACCGTAAAATAATTATTAAACGCGAGTCAATTACGTAACAACAATTTCAAAACCCGACATCCTTATTTGCCTATATTTACACGGCACACACAACCCACATTACTCACCAACAACTTTTCATTTTACAATAAATCAAATAAAGATCAAAATATCGCTTTCTTTAATCGTTCTTCGTGTTCTTCGTCGTTCATCATTTGTTCTTCATCGTTCTTGAGCAAAACCTTCATAAAATCTTCATTTCTTAATTAAATCCATCCTAATTTATATTTCTAGACTCTCCTCTCCGCTCCTCATCTTCACGTACGGTTATATTTCAATTCCGTCAAGATCGTTTTCATCACTTTAATTATGGAAATTCATATTTTTAGTTCTAATAATGTTTTCTTGTTATTTCTTATAGGGGAAGATTTTGAAGACGAGTTTGGAGACTCGTATATTTTGGGTGAAGATTAGTAGGAGGGTTTCTTATTATATACTTCTTATTATTATTTTGGTGCTAATTGTTTTGGCTAGCTAAGGTAACATTTCCGTTTTACTCGACGAATAAATGTCACATAGCTTTTAGTTTTGTTATTTATGATTTTAGTTAGTAGCATAGTTTGTAGTTTTGGTTCATGTTATGGCTAAATATGATTTTAGTAGTAACATAACCTTTAGCTTTTGGTTTCTTTAGTTTGTGGTTCATCTTTAATTTTGGTTCATATTTTTATGATTTATGGATTTTTGGTAGTAATATGATAAGTAGGTTGATTTTTATGTTTTATGGAGTTTTTATGTTGTTGTGTTTTGGATGATTTTTCATAAGATATGAATTTTTATGTTGTTTAGGAAATTTTTCATATGTTTAGTATTCTTGATGAATTTTGATGATTTTCCATAAGTTATGATTTTTATGTTGTGTATGAATTTATAACATATTTGGTGTTCTTGATGAATTATGATGACTTTTCATAAGTTATGATTTTTATGTTGGTTAGGAAATTTTGATAGGTTTAGTGTTCTTGAGGAATTTGGATGAATTATTTTTAATCATGATTTTTGTATGATAGTTGTTAAAAATGGTAGTTTGATAATTAAAAAAACATGTTTGAATTAATTTGGGGTTGTTTGTGGGTGAACCGTGGTGGGGGCTGCTGAACCGGACCAAACCAGCCGGTCCAGGCCGGTCCAGACCGGTCTGGGTTGGTCCAAGGTGGGTCCGGGATTTGGTCTTTGGGTTGTGTCGATGTTTGATAGTTTAATTGTTGTTTGGACG
>JAIUZE010046671.1:0-62347 GCA_022085475.1 Heliosperma pusillum
CATTCAACCATGAAACATAGTTTGTAATTTGAAAATTCATGAGTAATACATACTAAATGGATGATTAGTGAATGGAAACTATTATAGGTTTTATAGCCATTACATAACCATTGACTGATGTCTTTTAACTCGTCTTTTAACTCGTCTTTTCATTTACTTTGTAAGTTATGAGTATTATTGAATAAGATAATTGATTAGTGAGGAATTCAAAAGGTAAATTGAATAGGAAAAAATGTTAATGAAAATCGTGGGTGTTTACTTGTTATGTATTTAGAAAGATTAATAGTTTTTTATAAGAAATATGCTTAGTATACTACCGAATTTGTTATATACAACTGACATGTGATAATAATTATTTCGCTTGACTTGCCTTTTAATATATTGTAGGGATTTGATGACGCCTTAAAGAAAATCATTGAACTAATGTGAAAAATATTATTATTGCACTAAAATATTGGTTGAAATAAAATGTCATACTTTTACTTTTTAAGAATATTTTTAAATTAAATATTTATTTTTCTTTTAAATTAAAAGGGTTTGTATAAATTTTAAATAATTGGATGAATGTGTATATGTGCGGTACGATTTCAGGAAAGTTAAGTTTAACAATTTAGAGAGGAAAAAATATACAACATTTTCAGCAAACATTGCACCATAAGAAAATCCATTAGAAAAAATAAGTATGAAGACTTTAATAAATTCATTAACATGATTTATTACAAAATAAAATTTCAATTAAAATATCAATTTTGTTATAAATTATGAAATCTCGAATTTATAATAATTACATCACTTTTGAGATTTTTCTTAACTCATTAAATATTTAATGTACACAATTAATTTAAGAATAATGATGACATCCTTTTATTTTCTTAAACTTACATGTTACAAAATGTGTAATGACACTTTTGTAAGGAATTTTTGTAAATTGTATGTGTATGTTGAAAGATTAGTTTAGTAATTGTACATGATTGAGGTGACATCATAATAAGCTAGAACATGTAAAATGCATATCACTAGATACTCAACATGCCTTTTAATATTATTTATAGATAGAGAATGTACTCCCACTACTACAAAACACATGATAGATATCAGACTTTTCATTAATAGATCCATAGTTGAATTTGGAAATATTCAACGTAGAGTTTTCTTTCATTTGTCGTAACTACTAAAATCTCGAACTCGTATACATAATATGTTAGGTTAGTGCTTAATTTTACCGTCTTTGTTAAAGATACCACATCACTGTACATCTCGACCAATAAAAAACCTCTTTAATCCCATTTGGATTATGATTTGTAATTTGTGAAAGTTCTTCCTAACTACTCCAACTTTCTTACAATTTTTATGATGGATAATTTATCTCGGGTTAACTTTCATTTTTAAAAATATAATATACTCATGTTTGATTAATCAAATAGTAAGTCTCTTTAGGTATAGATAAGAGAAGTCTAGGGAATTATAAATACCTTGTCTTTTTCTACACATTTGGTTAATACTTTCCGTCACAAACTTGTGACGGATATGCCCGTCACGTATGTTACTCGGACTCTTTTAATTTCCTCATGTACCCGGGTCCGACATTGACACTCGGACATGGGTATGACACTTGGACATCTCGTTTTATACCAAAATATTCATATTTTTCGAAAAAAGAAGAAGCTAAGTTCGACATTTGGACACGCACTCGTGTCAGATACTTCTTAACGAGCCCGAGTAACATATATAGCATGTCTCAGATTCTCATTTGTGTTGACCGAATTCACCAATTCTCACTTGTGACGACATTATTCCGTGACAAGCGAGCAATTAGGAGGATAAGTAGACGAAAAGGCTTTTAAGTGGTTACAAATTTGTGACGGTCAAAATCAAAGGATGGAAATCCAACCAAAAAAAAGGAACAAAAATGGAGTCGCATCAATGATGAATCCAAAGAGATGAGGTGGAGACAAAGAAAGGTCCACAAAAGTGGGGGAGAAAGGTGGGCGATGTGTGTAAATAGCATCATCCAACGATACCCAACAAACCACCCCCAATAATGGATGACATCACTTCATTTTTTTTTGTAGAAAGCTCCTTTCATCTTTCTAAAATTAGTCTTACTTTCTTTTTTTGTTTTTTACTCTCCACATACGTACTGTACCGTTTAGATATTAATCGTACCAACAATCCTTTATCACTCACTGGTCACTACTCACTACTACAGTACTACTGCGCTACTGCTTCACATTTTCATGTTTCTTTTTAGTAATTTATTACACTATATATTACCCTCTTTTCTTCTCCATCTCATCATTATCATTGTTGATTTTAGTTCCTTTTAAAGCATATAGTAGGAATCACCATTAATGTTTGGATAGAATTTTGTTAAGTCAAATCCTCGTTCAACGGGTATAAGCATCTTAAAGACAGATTAAATATACATCGGAAAAGAAATAGAAGCATAACTAGTTTTAAACCCGTACAAAAAATGCACGGGTCGTAATAGTTGACGTAATTGTTGGATACATGAACATATAAAATGAGAGTGATTAAATGTTTAATACCGTGACAATATAAAATAGTCTACAATTAGAGACTCGACATACATATAATTTCAGTTACTAATCACTATCATACCATGCAAATTATATTTGTAGATAAATTCATTATACACTACGTTGCATATCTTATTTGATGTACGCTCATTGTCGCAAATCAATAGCTTTAAGCCTTGTTTTCTTTTAACTCTGTATTTTGGCACAAAAAGCTGATCATGATTGAAGACCCCCTTTATATGAATCATTTATATGACATATTAAAACTCTCATTTTATAATCAGCGCATTTATTTGACCAATTTAATTATTAAGTGTGTTTTCTTATTGTTTTTTTATTATTAAGCATTTTTATAACTTGATGGAATTATGGGTTTTGTTCGTTTTTTTTATTAAAATTTATATTTGTATATTAAAATCATGTTGTACATGCATATTTTTTGTTATCACTGACATTAAAACTCTTTTCTTATTTTCAAATTAAAAAAAAAAAAGTAAGATTTGGTAATTATTATTTATTTAATTTTAGGAATATGTCAATTATTTTATAACATAATTTAAACAGTAGTTATTAATTTTGTTATTCTGTGTTTTTTTTAACTTTTAATTTTTGTGCCTGAATATATTCTTTTTTACATTTCAGGTCACCCAATGAAATTGAAACCAGAGGGTGGTAAGGTTCACATTATATTTTTATTTTTTTAGTTGCTTCATACGAAATTTTCAATTTATAATTTTTTTAATGTTCACATTTATTTGTAATATCATTTATAGAATTGTATGGTTTATTATATGTTTTTGTATAGTTTATATTGAATAATATAGAGTTGGGAGATAAGAGTAGGAATTAAAGTTCTTAAATTTAAAGATAAAAAAAATGTAGAAAAGAAAAGGAGATGAGAGGAGAGAGAGTAAATAATTAATCTTTGAAAGATGAGGGTGAGCCCATTTTACTTTTTACCTTCCTTAGCTTGTTTTCAACAGTCAATCAGAAACCTTTAAATGTTTCCGTTTTTATATATAGTAGATACATAGTAACAGCCAAATAATTTGTAATATTTACTCACTTGGAATAATACTTAACTCTTTTTAAGGAAGACTAGTTGGCTTGTTAAATTTATTCATTTGAATTCTTTCAATTTCCTCCCTTCTCAATTTCCTTCTATTTTATCCTAATGCTGCAAATTAGTTCCCAAACAATTAGAGCATTGTTATCCATCTTTTTCCCAATAAATAGATTATACATCAATGTACTACAACTGATAATTTAGTTTCTAAATTTTATAACAAAGTTTTCGAGTTTTGTTTTAAGATTATAAATTTTACTATAAAGTTTTTGCTACCTTAACATTAAATTCAAAAAATTACATTAATTATAACTCAAAAATATTACATATTAGAATTAAAATATAATTTATAAAGTTTAGAAAATAATACACATAAATTCAATTATGTATTAAGTCTGATGTAATACATCAGATTTATGTTTCTTTTTCCACCTTTTCCTTCAACCTTCTTCCTTTGTCATCTTACAGCCGAATAAACCAACCTATATAGAGTTGTGTTGGAACTTAGAAAGTAAGCGGATCAAGCAAAATATACGATATATTAATTGAAGATATAGAAATGTTTGGAAAGGAAAGGTTAATTAACAACCATTATAATATATTTAACGTCCAAATGTCTGATCAAGTGAAATGACTTAAATGTTTTAAAATTGCTCTACTATTAAAGAAAAAGGGACGAATTTGATATAATAATAAATAGATTGGGTCCACAATTTATTAGTTAAAATTTTTGAAAAATTTTCAAGCGTATTTTATATAATAAGTCGTTCGCTCCCCAAAATTTTTTCATCCCCTAATTTTAAATTATGGCTCCGCCAGTACATACATTTCAACATACATAATATTATATTTTCATCACAAATATGCAAGGGTGGGACATATACCCTCAAGGCTCAATCATATCAACTTGGAGTTTGAGCATGTGGTTTTATAATTCTTAAATCTAGTAGTATTACGTAAACACAAATAAATTCTCAAAATTGAAACAATGGATTCAACTCAATTTATATATAAAAGTAACGTAATTGATTTAGGATCTCATCACAATTTTGCTTCAATGGACCCAAACGGTAACTGGATTAAATCCTTTTCGAATGTATCGTGTAGAAAAGATTTGAACTGTAATTCAATCTTCAGTCATCCATGACATAAGTTAATATTTTTAGGGTTAAGAATGGATTCCTAAGTCCAAATTTTCTTAAGTATCTCATATGTAAGTGCAAAGTGCCTATATAAATAATAGAGAATACTACATTATCATAAATTCTCATTTAATACGGACACTATCCGTCTTAAATTTAAGACGGGTCAAATATATATCAGCTAAACAACGTCTAAGTCTCTCTTAAAATGACTATATATCCCTTTTAAGATGAAACGGGTCAAATACACTCTCACCTACACACAAATCTTTTGGACTAAGTAGATATAATTCATAAGATAAAATGATAAATACACCCTACACACAATATCTGAAAGAGTACATTGTATCACAAATTCTCATTTGTGATAGCTACTATTCGTCACAAACTTGCGACGGGTCGGATTCCTCTCATCGTACAAATGGTTTCTTTAGGCTTTTCGAGAATGAATAATATAGAGTAATTTTATTCCATGTTACTAATAAGAAAGGTTTACATAGTAGAATGACTTGTTGAAATAAATTGAACCTTTCTATCTATTCATTATTATATATCTAAATAAAGTGGGTACATTCGATTGGATAAGAGGGAGTAGTATTAAATCTCCGTTTAAAACATGGTCTTGAAATTGCCCAATCATTTTCGTATAAATACTACTAAGATCCACTCCATATAAATTTTTTTTTTTTTTTTTTTTGACAAATGGAAAGATGAGAGTTTTACATTATAGTAGTATGATTCACTATACCATACCTATAAACTACAACATAAAACAACAAAGTACAAATCAGTAGAAATAAACTGTAACAAAAGTGATGACTTCTTCGGGTAATAGCGACATGATGGTAGGGAACGGTAGACTGGGCTCGAAGAACATCCACAACATCAAGAAGGATTATAACTTCAAGAGACCAACGAAACGATTGAACTCCCAAGCGATGAGACCAAGATGCACTTACGCTTAGAAAACGTAGAAATTTTTGGTGGAATGCAAGTCGATAAAGACCGCCTCCGATGGAGAAAGATCTCCTACATCTTGGGGATCTAACAAGGTAATCAATAGATCGACAAATCAAGAAGCTCAACCACTTGATATAGATGAAAAAGGAGCATCCTTCAACCAATCCCTTAGTTAAGAACATGTTGGAGATTAGTTCTGGGAAAGCTCCAAAGGAGCCCAAATCAAGAACCAATTTCCTGGCCATACACAAAAACCACAAGCAGTACCCCAAGTGAAGCAAAATACCAAAGATTAAGGGACAGGGCACCCTTAACCACCAACAAAGGTGTAATCCGCAAGCGAAATTTATTGTTAAACAAGTAAAACAACTAGAACAAAGACTCTCATTCTAGGAGATTATAAACAAGAACAACAAAGGTAATAAAATAGAAACAAGCAGCATTGAGAAAAAGGTGAAACCACCACAACCGACCCAACCATCGCCACAACCAAATCCCATGCTAACAATCTCGACCAAATCTCAACCACCAAAAAACCAAAGAACCAATTAAGCCCACAAAACAAACACTAAGGAATCCGATTATCCATCCTTCCCACCAAACTGATTACACCTAATTAAACCAGCAGCACACGGAACAATAAATTAGAGAACAACACGACAAACCCATATAGAGATACGACAACCGTAACTCAGAAATACATACATGGAAGAAACACGCTGAAACCCGAAAAGGGGTCAATCATGCACGACGGTTAAGGGCACGACAGGTGGGGGAGGGGGCGAGGGGGAGGGGAACACCATGTCGGACCCTTAACCATCGTACATAAAAGTTTTTTTAAAAAAAGAAATCGGATTTCATCGTGAAGCTTACCGGGGAAGGTGGGGGAAGGGGCGAGGGAAAGGGGAAACACCTTCGACTGCATGCAAGGCTGGAAACGGCCGATCGGAACCAACATACAGGTTGTCGGAGATGGACATTAGAAAACCGAGCTGCTAGACAACAAAGAACAACCATACAAAGGAAAAGGATGGACCGAAATCCCCAAAGAAACGAAAAGGAACAAGTGGGCTAAATTGGAATACAAATGAAAATTTTGGGGTCGAGATTTGAGCCACCGGAGATTGGCCACTGAACGGCCAGATCTCCGGCGACTGAGATGTAGCGCAGGGAGAGGTGGTGGGAGGTAGGGAGGCGGCGACGGATCAAGAGGTGGTTGATTTAGGGTTTTTTTGAGGTGATTTTCTCTCTCTACTTTTTAGAGAGAGACCGTAGTTGCCTTCCTCCATATAAAATTTTATTTCATGTTACTAATAAGAAAATTTTACATGGTGAAATGACTTGTTGAAACAAATTGAACCTTTCTATCTATTTTTATTATAATATTCCTAAGTGAAGTAAAATTTGTGTCATGGATTATTTTGTAACATAAAATCATAATAAAATTACTAACTATATTGAACATCAATGTTGACACAATTGACATAATTGAGTATCACTACTATATCGAGTAATATTTTAAAATGCACTACGACGCCGTATCATTTTATGGTTACTCCAACCTAAATTTTGTATTCATCACATTGTTTTTTAACAATTTGAGGAAGGTCTGGGCTGATAGGGACCACAATCTTCCAACAATCATCATTGACTTGGTCAAGCAAATTGCAGCAAGCTGGGCCAAGTTTGACCCGGCCCGTACCAATAGTGTTGATGATCTCAGTTATGCATGAAGGCGCAATACTGTAAAATGTGAGGAAGCACTCGTAAATGCCTTTTTGTTCTAAATATACTTCGCCTCCTGAAACGGGTCCACTTGCAACTGGCGCATAAGCCCATTGGGCTAGCCCACTTTCGATGTTTCCCATGAAGAGACACAACATAACTACACCAACTATTGATTTCAATGTCTTGTTTTCCATCTTTGTAGATTGTTAAAATGATCCTTGTTAATATACCACTCAAGTGATTTTTTGTCAGATTTTATAGTAGGTATTCTTATAAATATGAGAGAGTTATGTAACATCCTTTTATTTTAATTACTTCAAAACGTTATCAAGTCATGAATGAAAAAAAAGAAATTAATCTTTTGCCTTGTGGTTATTATAATTAAATGAAGAGCAGGTAAAAGATGTAACATAACCCTTTGACTAGAAATGGATATAACATATTAGTATATTTAGTATATTACTGTCATTCTAAATAAATGGTATTAATATATTGTTATTATTTTGTTCAGTTTTTAGTATTCTGTGAAATTTGGCTAAATAGTTTACACTCACCAAACGGCAAAGTAGTTGTATATGGTAACAACTAACAAGTGTTCTTGATTGTGAAATCAGTAACCTAAATATTGTTGGTGTAGTCTTATAAAGTTTAGACTTCAATAAATATTTGGAAACGAAAACAACTAAATTAATACAAATTTAATAATAGTTAAAAAGTAAAATTGATTATTTGAATTCTAAGTTCCAAAATTAAATTTACAGTTTTTTTAATTATTAACAACTCTAACTTTTAAACCTACTAGTTTTAGCCCGTGCAAAATTGCACGGTTTGCTATTTTAAGATTGTTTTAAAATATATTCAACTAAAATAGATATGTTATTTATAATAAAATTAACTATTTAAATTTAATGCTAAATAATACTACGGAAAGCCATTTAAGAAATTGAATTTATAAATAGTAGAAAAAATGTAATAAAATAGAAACATTCGAAATTTATTTGTAAATTACATTTACTTTTTAATAATAAATAACTCTTGAATCGCTCCTTAAAGTTCTTCATGTTTAAAAGCTGATGTTGGAATTAAAATAGATATTTACGTGAGAAGAGTATTGTCCCTAAACGTATTTATGGCCATCGCAAAACAAAAAGAGACGGAGAATCAGTTAATGATGCTCTATTAGACTCTTACTACCTACCGTTGTTTGTGTTGAAAATAGTGAACTCAAAAGAAAAAATAATGAATAAGAGTTAACTATTAAAGTTCTGTGAGAGAGATAAAATAATTTATTATTAGATACATGAAATATTGAAGAAATAAGATTTGAGTTGAATAAAAGAATCAACCATTTGTAATACCACAGAGAAGAGAATGGGAAACTATTTTTATAGTGCAAATAATATGTAAAGG
The DNA here is from genome assembly GCA_022085475.1 of Heliosperma pusillum. NCBI lineage: Eukaryota > Viridiplantae > Streptophyta > Magnoliopsida > Caryophyllales > Caryophyllaceae > Heliosperma > Heliosperma pusillum. Next base: position 8,847 of record JAIUZE010046671.1, read on the forward strand.
CGTGCATTTATAATAAATGATTTTGATATAGTATTTCTCGTTACACAACCTAACTATATTTCAACCTATTTACAATGCCCCAAACAATTGCTAGTATAAATGGGATATTTCGGTCCAACCAAACATTGAAAATAGAAGTCTAATTGTTGGACCAATTTCATAGTTTTGATAATGACATGTGTTTACGTGATAATATGTTTTACTCGATATATCATATGCGTGTAATTGTGTGTTTTAGTCTTATTATAGCTAGCAACAATTATGAGAAGAAAGATCAAAGTTAGGCATAACTTTGACAAAATCTGTGAAACAAAGTTATAACAACTTCATGAATAACCTTGGAAGTGAACATGAAAGTTATATCCAAAGTTATAGCTACCCAGACATAACTTTAAAGAAAATCGCTTTAAGCAAGATCTACCTCGAACAACACAAGACTCAAGATGGAGGGTCTTTGTGATCAGGATGAAGAGATGATCTGTATACTGAAGATCTTTGTGAAGATTAGATAGTATAGGTCGTCATTCGGTAACTATTCCATTCGAGAGAGTTTATGTTCAAAGTTATAGCTTTAGTCTATGACTTTGGATGATAAAATATTGATGCATGATTTTGGAAATCAAATGTTTTGAAATGTTTTCAAAAGTGAAAGAGTATTTTTATATTTATCAATTATTTTATTAGAGAATATATTTATGAGATTCTATTGGTTAGTAATACAACTTATGGGTTGTCATGCTACCTAGGGTTTCTAATATATTCTATCTCAATTTGTTGTTAACCTAATTAGCCCACCTAGTGTTTGAGCCATCTAGGGTTTCGTGAAACCTAGTTTGTGCCACAAGGGATCGTGCTCCTAGAGGTTTCGTGAGATAGGATTCGGCCATCATAGGTTTTTCCTTAGTTTACCTAATCTAGGGGAATTCTCTATATCTTTACAACATATTTTGAGATATCAGATAAATATATTTCTATAAGATAAACTAAATAATATTTTGAGATAAAGATATTTCTAAAAGATAAGCAAATATTATTTTATGGTAAGATAAGTATCTTTATTAAATATTATACTAGGGTTTTAGATCTACTATAATTCTTCTACTATAAATACTCATTCACATATAATTTGGAAAATACACGACATACACTACATTCACACGGCTATTTATTTTACTTGTGTTGATTTTCCAAAATCGTTTTAAAGCAAACCTTTGAGCAAATATTTATTATTTTTAGAGTTTGTTTTTAAAAGAGTCGTGCATCAATTATTATCAATCGCTTGAGTGAAATACGTTATTGGATAATAGTACATCATTATAAGCTTACAATTTTTTAACGGGAATCTGTGTGAGTTATATTGTACTTTCTTATTAGCGTAAGATAGTATAGAGTATTTAGCGATACTCACCTTGAGTTATAATCATAGTGTTGATTATACGATTGGGTTGGTAATTTTTGTAATCCGTAGAAAGGTACTAAAAATTATTAATCGAGAATAGTGGACGTAGGTTTCAACGTGTGAAACTGAACCACTTCAAAAATCGTGTGCCTCTCTCTTATCTCTTTACTTTTCGTTATTTCGTTATTCGCGCTTACTTTGATTAATTAATTAGTTGATTTTAATTCATAAGATCAAATAATTAATGACATATCATATAAATCGAAAAAGTGGGGCTAGTTTTTAATACTCAATTCACCCCCCCCCCCCCCCTCTTTCGTATTCGATCAATAGACTCTTCAATAGTCTTTAATGACGCTTCCTAATGTTCCTTGTATCATGTTCATTTATCCCTACTCTCTTGAGAGGTAGTTTTTCTTATTAGCTAACGTAAGGGTTAGTAGGTGTGTTTTGAAGAAGTTTTGAATATGGTAGCTAACCGTCCTATTAAACTAGTTTTATGTTTAGATGATTATAAGGAATTGAGGATAAACTTAGGATGAAACTCTCCTAGTGGTTTTAGACTATGAAAGCTTAATGTTGCAACATCATTTTGAGGATCGAAATAAGCATAATGATAGTTGGTAGTTGTGGTTAAGAATTTTAGTGATTCTTTAAGTGTTACTTGGGAAATTGTGGTCTTTAAATGTTCGACCCTAACGGGAATAATTACCTTGTGGAATTTGGATTGGATGACCAAACTTGAGGAATATTGTCATAAGCGAAAACCGATGTATAGAGAGTTTAAAAGAACTAAATAAATTGATGTACGGTCGCATTGCTCTACGATGTGCAAAAGTTAAGTGAAATGAGATTGTGTGACTAATCTCTTTTGAGGTTTTGTGATTCAACTTTGAAGATGAGAAGGTTCATTGTTAATAACTTAGGATAATGAATTTTGGAATAAATTGGATCAAAGGATTTCATAGTAAGCCTCTTTTACCTTGTGGTTGTTAGCGATCATGTTTCCCTAGATATAAATATTTTGTTGGTGGTTTCTAATAAGAGTTTTGATGGAGCTAAGAAGATTAGAGTACGCAATGAATTTTTCATGTGGGTGGTTAGTTGTGGAGTCTACCGTGCCGATGGACCTCAGTAGATTCTAATTGGATTTGAATAATTGGGATTTGTTACTCGAAGTTTCGTGATTATGGAATATTTTTGTAGGATTTCTGATGATTGAAAATGATGAGTTGCAAATTGGGTAAATTGCATTCTCTTGAGAATTTGGTTTATTAGTAGAGTTAGTGATGTCGAATTCTGGTAGATCTTCCTGCCGACTTTATCTTAATCTTCCTATCCCTAAGAATTCGATTTGTTTTGTTTTTGCGTGTTTTGTATATATTTTGTTATCGTGATTTGTGAACTTGATGTTCGAGTCGCTCTATGTACGTGTAATGTGTTCGTATTTTGATTGTATCTTTGATAAAACTTTCAAATTTCCATATTATATTTCTAATTCAACGTTTCAAAGAAGTCTAAAGATGGTTTGTGTTCCCTCTTTTTGGAGAAAATGGATTTCTTTTACTTTTATATTTGGATTTTGCGTTTAGTTGGATGTTTGTACTTGGTATTGGAGACGTCTGATAACTAGTCCTGCACTTACTAACGTTTGTTTGATTTTCGATTTCACTATTTCGACATTGTTTGATTTTTGGATGATTAGAGTTCTCGTTCGCGACGAGCAATCTTGAGATCCGTAAGTAAAGTTTCACACTTATAAAAATTCTCCTTAAACCGTTTTCGAGGAGAACCTCGTTTCATAAATGTTTCCCTTGTAAAAGCTTTCTTGTTAATTTTTAAAACCGATTCTTGTCTTTGATACTTTTGTGTTCTACTCTCAAGTTTCGAGGACGAAACTTTTTAAAAGGTGGGGTGATTGTAACACCCGGAAATGTACCCTATTTTTCTAGTGAAAATATTTTACGGATACTTTTCAGCAAATTTAAGTTTTAATATAGAATTTTATGTTCCGAGTCGAATATAGAATTTCCAAGTTCGTATTTGGAATTTCCGCGAGATTCCATGAGAATCCCGTCTTAAGGCGAGTTTGACTTTCCTTGACTTTTTCCTTATAAATATCTCATACTCCACCCTTAACCTATTTCTCATTCAACACAAACACATTTCTTCATCCTTAAGCAAACCAAAAACCTTGCCTCCCTCTTTGATCCATTCTTAGAATCATCGTACCGCATTCGTTTCTCGCTTAAATTCACGTAAGTTCGTCTCATTCTTCCCCTCTTAGCTTCCTCTATCCGTATTGGTAATAAAATTACCGTCTTTCTCGCTTTTTAAATTATCCGTCTTTCTCAAGGTGAATGATATTCATCTTGTATTATCTAATTGTATGTAGGTGGAGACTAGGAAGGTTTAGAAACCGTTTAAAGACGCGAAAAGGTAACGGTGAAGGGTTACTCGATATCATTTACGTGTTTTATATGATTTCTATGTTAGAATTCGTATTTAGAATATGATTAGTAAGCTTAGGAATTGAGTTATTGATGATGATTGTTGTTAGTTGATGATTGTTGATGATGAATATTGATTGTTGATAGTTAATAGAAGTAGATTGTGAGAATTGAAATTGATTGAATATTGAAAGGTGGTTCTCGGGTTGAATGGGCTCTCAGCCGGGTACCCGGCCGCCGGTCCAACTGGCCGGCTGGGACTCACTGCACCGACCCTTTTTCGTAGAATGATCATATCTCCTTCGTTACTTGTATGTTTTGAGCTTGTGACCATTCGTTGGAACCGTAAGAGGATAAGCTATCACCTCGACTTGGAATTTCTGTATTTGCATGTCTAGAACTCTAGTTATGACCGTTTGAAGTGGACCCTTGTTTTAGTTAGTTTCCAAACTACTTGTTTCGAGACAAGATCTATGTTTCCTATTTAGTATGCTTCTTACACTTGGTCTAATGCATATGTAAACATGTATTGTTGCATGTTTATCAATGTTAAATTTATATATCATGCTTATATCACTTCCCCTTGATTTTCTCATATGCTTTGGTCCTCAGCCGGGTGACCGGCAGCCGGTCCACTTGACCGGCTGGGACACGCTGTATTTTCAAGTTGGTTTTCATATGCTTTGGGCCTTAGCCGGGTGACCGGCAGCCGGTCAGCCTGACCGGCTGGCACCTGCTGGACTTTGTTTGTATTTCTTGTTTACTATTTAATTTATGATAGTTTGCATGGTTCGTTTATCGTATAATTTTACGTAGTGACTTATAATATTGATGTTTTGAATATATGACATTTCATTCGCTTGTATCACATGTTTTGTGACGGTTTTTGCTATGTCCCACTTTCAGTCAGTTTTTACAAATGATACGGTTTGAGCACTATTTTGTCTTGTGCTTTGTACTCTCATTTCCTTGGCTACCTTCCCGTTCTTAAGGCTGGAATGTCGGAACGGAGAGGTATCCTACTGCTTAAATGCATGTGTTAGTGGGCATACGACAACATTGTTGGGAGTTGAACGCTATGCGTTGATCGACCCGGCCGTCAAATGTTGTGTACTTGCGAGGTGGTGTTATTTGCATGTAGCGTACCGCTTGTTATGAGGCTTGAGCTCTTTTCCTCCTCTTTCGTGAATTGATCTACCGAATTTGGGGTACTCGGCATTTGCTTTGTAAGACCGAGTCTTGGATGCGAAACGTCATCGCATGTCGGATCGGAAAATGTGATTTCGAGAATCTGGCCAGGTTTAGATTAGGAGCCGTTTAATTATCGTTCCTACTAGGAGGAAATTAGTCTACATATACAAAACGTCATCGTGTATGCGTTCAGGGAAATGCTTATCTCGTTGATGCCTTTTAATCATTCTTGCTGGGACACGGTGCTAGTGCGTTTCATTTACCGTGAAAGATGTCGTTGTATCGTCTTTGAATGCGTGATTTCATGACATTATTCATGGTCATTGCATGATTGGACACCGTCTATGTATGGGTTCGTGAATGGATGATAATATGTTGGATTCTTTGTGATCATCACATGACTTGACTTGGTTTGTCTGTCGAGTCTCAATCTTATCAATCGTATACCGCTAACGGTGAGATGCAAGCCCTAGTGAGCGTATTCGGTTGCCTAAGAGTGTCTTCCCCGAGTCTTTGAATAACATGATGGTTTCGGATTTGATTCCCACATGATCTTATCATTATATATTGGATTGCCTATCTATTCTTATCGTAACTCACATGGATATCTATATATGCATGATTTTACTTTTGTATTTCTTTATATGTACGTTTAATGTGATATGGCTGGGAGAACCCGGAGTTACTCCCCACTGATTGTGGCGTTCAGGTTTTTCATGGATGAACAGGTTGCTTGCATGGATGGCTTTTTGCTTTGACTATTTTGGGTTCGGGTGTGAGCTAGCGGGCGTTGTCCCTGGAAGTTTCACCTCTAGACGATTTTAGCTATTTTTGCTAAACACTTGTTCTTTGCTAACATTTTGAGAGACTCCGTCTCTTTGTTGTATTTCCGTATTTAGTTTTTAATATTTTGACACTCCTCGTTTTATTTAACTTGCATGTATAAAAGTTTTTAAAACTACCTATTTCCGCTATATAATTCACATGCTTGTATGTTTTATATTTCCGCATTCGCGAGGGTTGTCACACTACTTATCATGCATGCAAATATAAAAGTATAAAAGATAAGATAAGACCAAAACATCCTTACATTAAGATTTTCGGCCAAAATGGGCACAATAGGAAATTTTTTTCTTCTTGTTTTTGAGCATGAAATTGGTGGATGATCCTCCATAAAACAACCTCCAAAGTAGAAGGTCTCCTTCTTGTTGCACCCAAAAAATCAACCCAAATAATCTTAGCTTATTATTAACTAGATAATAAGTAAGAAATAATACTACTAATATTATTGTATTACTACACTAATAATATGTAGAGAATAATAGTGTATATGAGTGTTTAGAGAGAAGTTGATTTTAGTGATAGAAGTAAGAAATACGCAAGTGAAGTAAGCATCCAAAATTGAACAACTTTTGTTCAATATATAGGCCATATGGCCGGATGACACAAGCTCCAAATGAGCTTTGTTTGGCTTATTTTTATGCTCATGCAAATAGGTAGTGTGTGGGATTGATTATAATCATGTTCATGTCATAACTTGTCATAATCAATATGTTGTAGTGTGATACAAGAAATGAACAATCATCATTATGTTTTTCCACTACAATTTCGGTCCACATGGTAAAATGTAGTCCATCTTGATTTTTTATATTTGTCCCACAAATACTTATAATCATATGCTTAGTTATCTTATATAATTAAGTGTTCATTTGATCATATAAAAATTCTATGACTCAAATTAATAATTAATAATCAACATCATATAGCCCACGAGTTCATTCTTAACAAGGTACAACCTTAAGTCAAACATCATCATTGACGTCCCAAAGTTATTTCCATCATAGCTCACATCATCGAATCTTGCTCATATCTATAATCCTCAAGTAATATGGTTCAACTTACCGAAACCTTACTACTTCAAACGAGTCTCCGATACCATAAGATAAGATTATATCTTTAAATCCAAGAACTATAGCCAAAAGCTTTTCCACCAAGCCTATACTCACAAACACACAATAGGAAACCACAAGACGTCACTTAATCTCAAAAGTATTTCGCACCTCAAGATATCATTCTAAACTTCTTATTTACACCAATTAGACATATCATAAGCATGGTCTTCAAAACAATACTAAACTTCTAAGTCCAAAAGACTAAATTACTAATGAGTTAAGAAGTCATAGCCAACTCATTCGACCATACACCATCAAATATCATGAACTATCCACAAATTAGTCATGACAGGCATCAAGCATTAAAATCATCAAACTTATCTTACTACCTTTCCTTAGAGATACAACCAATCACCACTATAGGGTGAATTTAGATCTACACCATTTTCCTCAAATCACAAATTCATTCTAACCAACACTAATATTCCACAAAGTTCAAAGTTATTCCGACCAAGTACAATATACCACAAACAAAAGTGTATGACATCCATAAAAATGTTACATGAGGAAGGTAAGGATACCAACGGTAAGATGGGGGAAACTATCAAGAGTAATTCCCAAGAGGCAACCAAGCTGGAAGAGAAAGAAGCACCTAGATAGAAGGAAGAGAGCATAATACATTAAGGACGAGAGAATTCATTGATGAGGAAGAAATACACTTCAATTAGGCTTGTAAATCTTCAAATCTTCGGTAGAAGATACTTCTTCTAGGTATCACAATGATCCACCTTAAGACGGTAGATACAAACAAACATAACATCACTCAACACAATCAACAAACAAGTTAGCACCTAACAAACATCAAGTACACCAAAGACTACCAACTTAGGTCCTTAAGTCTACCCATCTCTCATTTATTATTTCAAGGTCAAGTGATTTAAGTTTAGGGTTCACGTGTGTGCGTCGGGAGCGATAAAGCTCTGATACCAACTGTGACAACCCTCGCGAATGCGGAAATATAAAACATACAAGCATGTGAAATAATATGCGGAAATACGGTATTTTAAAAACTTTTATACATGCAAGATAGATAAAACGAGGAGTGTCAAAATATTACAAATTAAGTACGAAATACAACAAAGAGACGGGGTCTCTCAAAATGTTAGCAAAGCACAAGTGTTTAGCAAAACTAGCTAAAATCGTCTAGAGGTGAAACTTCCAGGGATAACGCCCGCTAGCTCACGAACCCAAAATAGCAAAAGCAAAAAGCCAACCATGCAAGCAACCTGTTCATTCATGAAAAACATGAACGCCACAACCAGTGGGGAGTAACTCCAGGTTCTCCCAGCCATATCACCTTAAATGTACATATAAGGAAATACAAAAGTATAATCATGCATATATAGATATACATGTGAGTTACAATAAGAATAGATAGGCAATCCAATATATAATGATAAGATCATGAGGGAATCAAATCCGAATCCATCATGTTATTAAAAGACTCGGGGAAGACACTCTTAGGCAACCGAATACGCTCACTAGGGCTTGCATCTCACCGTTAGCGGTATAAGTTTGATAAGATTGAGACTCGACAACAAAACCATGCCAAGTCATTCAATGATCAATCACATAATCATTCATTCAATTATAACGACACAATGACGATATCTCTCATGGTAAATGAAACGCACTAGCACCGTGTACATGGCAAGTATGATTAAAAGACATCCACAAGATGACATTTCCCTGAACGCATACAAGATCACATTTCGTATATGTGGACTAATTTCCTCCGGTAGGACGACGATAATAATACGGTCCTAGTCTAAACCTGGCCAGACTCTCGGAATAACGTGTTCCGATTCGACATGCGATAAACGTTTCCCATCCAAGACTCGGTCAATCATAGACGCCGGGTACCCCAAATTCGGTCGATAATTCACGAAAGAGGCGGAAAAGAGCTCAAGCCTTATAACAATCGGTACGCTACATGCAAATAACACCACCTCGCAAGTACACAACATTTGACGGCCGGGTCGATCAACGCATAGCGTTCAACTCCCAACAACGTCGTCGTATGCCCACTAACACATGATTTTAAGCAGTAGGATACCTCCCCGTTCCGACATTCCAGCCTTACGAACGTGGAGGTAGCAAAGGGAATGAGAGTACAAAGCACATAACAAAATAGTGCTCAAACCGTATCATTTGTAAAAACCGACTCAAAGTGGGACATACCAAAAACCGTCACAAAACATGTGATACAAGCGAATGAAATATCATATATTCAAAACATGAATATTATAAGTCACTACGTAAAATTATACGATAAACGAATCATGCGAACTATTATAAATTTTGAGTTTTAGAAATCATAGGAAAAACATACAGCCGTGTTCCAGGCCGGTCTGGAGGCCGGCGGCCGGTACCCTGGCTCGCGCTACAAGCCAAAACCCAAAAATCACTAAAAACAGAGCAGTGTGCTTCCTGGCCGGTCAGGGGGCCGGCGGCCGGGCACCTGGCCAGGAACACCTTCATACAAAAATTCCAAAATTTCCAAAGTTCATTCTGATGTATTCCCAGCCGGTCAGGGGACCGGCGGCCGGTCACCCGGCTGGGAACACAACTCCACCCGAGAACCTTCATCACTTGTTCAATCCAATTCAATTCTCATAATTCACTTCTAATAATTACCAACAATCAATATACATCATCAACAATCATCAATTAACAACATTCATTAATCATAACATGATTCCTAAGCTTACTAATCGTAATCTAATACGATTTCTAGCATATAAAGCATGTAAAACACGTAAATGATATCGAGTAACCCTTCACTGTTACCTTTACGCGTCTTTAATCGATTCTCAACCTTCCTAGTCTCCACCTACATACAATTAGATAATAAAAGACGAATATCATTCACCTTGAGAAAGACGGATAATTTAAAAAGGGAGAAAGACGGTAATTTTATTACCAATACGGATAAAGGAAGCTAAGAGGGGAAGAATAAGACGAACTTACGTGAATTTAAGCAAAGAACGAATGAGCTACGATGATTTTAAGATCGGAAAGATTATGGAGGCAAGGGTTTTGATTTTTGCTTAAGGAAGAAGTAAGGTTGAATGTGTTTGAGTGAATGAAATAGGTTAAGTGTAGTGTGATATTTATAAGGAAAAAGTCAACAAAAGTCAAACTCGCCTTAAGACGGGATTCTCATGGAATCTCGCGGAAATTCCAAATACGAACTCGGAAATTCTAAATTCGACTCGGAAAATTAAATTTACGATTAAAACTAAAATTCGCTGAAAAGTGTCCGTAAAATATTTTTAGTAGAAAAAGAGGGTACATTTGCGGGTGTTACACCAACAGTAGGCAATCCTTCACAGGATTCAACCCGTCATTATTTTGAATGTAAATAGAAGGACACCTGTGTTTGCATTTGAAATTCGATAAGAATAATAAAGGAAAATGTCATCAATTTCTTAACTAACAAGATCTGGGATTTCCTAATCCTTGTTGGGTACGCTTTTCGAGACGGAAGTCGACATTGCCGCCACATGAGCACACTTATTCATTTTCTTTCATTTTTTTACGGAAATCATTTCACTCCTCTTTCTTTCCATGCTTTCAAACACTTACACATGTCTGGTCATTTCAAACTCTTATACATTTCCTTTGAAATTCTATCTTTTTGATAAAATATATCTCGTATCTTTTTAAAAAGAGAATATAGATCTACCACAATTCCGTAATGGAAACGTGAAAATCTTTCTTCCGCAGAAGGAAACCTCTAGGGAATAACGTAGCAGGTGTTGCGTCCCTTTGAAGGATCACAGCTCCTGATGCGCCCCTTCTCCAGCCTGTTCTTTCCAAAGTTTGAGTTATTCCAAAACTCTTCACATTTGCTACTATAAAAGGAGAGCTCCGATCTAACTTTTTTGGCACGCGAGTGTTCCACCCTTCTCTTCGATCTTTGCATTCTAGACTTTGCTCTAAGCTTTAGGTATCTACATGCTTGATCAATTGACCACGTAAGCTCAAATCCTTCTGAGTACATGTCACGTTACATGACCGATCCATTTGACTACTACACAATTAATTCAATCAATCTAATCAATTTTGATCCTCTAACTAGGGTACTTTCAACATACATTCGAGTCGGGCAATCACTAAACGTTAACTTAGTTAATCTCACTTCGTCAAACATGTAAGTCTGAGGGTGTAAATCCAATCTTTTATTTGTATTTATTTGTTTATGTACCATTAATGTAAGATTTACGTCGAAAGTAAGTTCAAAACCGATTTCAAAACAAATCATTTTTTTACAAAACATTTTTTTTAGCAGTCATAAGACGTCGAGAAGAAACACAATAGCAGATGCGCCTCCTCAAAAAATCGCAGCGCCTGTTGCGCCTCTTCCAGAGGCTGCCCTGCTCCTGCTTTTCTTCTTCTTCCTATGGTTCTGCGATTTCGTTAATTTATTATTTTCTTAATTTTAATATAGTCTTTCATGTTAAAGTTTCGTCTTTAAGTCAAAATTGGGTGTTGGAAATTCGATTTGCTCATATCAAGTCTCAGGATTCATTATTGATACAAATTGTAGTGTAATTAATATGTTAAACCACTTCTACTCGAGTTATAGGTCAATAATCAATCGTAAATATACAAAGGAATGTTAACTACCCGCGATTCTGACTTCAGAGTCAAAATTCAGCTCAAGAACAGACGTAATGAGCTAATTACATGTTCACCGACATAGTCTAATTCACATGCTAGGATTAAAATGTTGGATGTTGCATTGCATGCATATAATCGATAACATAACAAGTACGGACGATAGAGGCCGCTATCGTGGCGGGCGGGATTAGGTGTTCAATTAAAGAGCTTCCTTATACGTACTCTCACCCTTTACTCAAGATATCTCTGAACATCCGTGTTCATTGGCATTCACGAGAGTCATTCTAGACGTAGAATGCTAAGGGTAAGGAGTTCTTAGTGTTGATGGTATTACTTTGTGTCTTGACATGGCATAAAGTATTCGAACGGTTCCAATTTCCCATAAAAACTTGTGGCGACTCCACAAATGCGTATTTTTACGCTTGTCCTCCCAAGAGTGCCCCTTTGTGGTCCCCCCATGTACCACACATAGGTATGGGTTCAAATCTCATATAGCCTAATTAGTTATTTTCAGATTGTATTGTAAACCTTTTAAGCTGTCATATTACCTAATATGACTTATTGTGTGCTACACACCAGTTTGTTGATTTAGTTTATTAGGGAATGTTGTGCAATCCACCCTTTTTTTGTTGTTAATGATGAATTATAACTATGGTAGTGTAACATCCTTTACTCATTAAAGTAACAGTGATACAATAACTAGGTTAATGTAACATCATTGATTTATTAAAGTAGCATGGAAACTATATTTAAAATTTCAACCTCTAATTCATTTCATCAACAAAAGGCAAGTGAATACAGATTCGTTCAGGTAATTCTGATATGCTAAAATGTTTGGCAACGACAACACTTCACAATAATTTGACAAGTCTACAATAAGTATCCATCATAATCACACACCAAGATCTGACAACAACGTTAACGGTCTCAACTAGCATTTCAACTTCAAAAACGTTGTCTTCTTCACGCCTATATTCATAACTGATTAGTCCATTTCTTATTCTTTTTTGTACATACTATCTCCTTGCGTGCCATTATTGTGTTAGTTTATTTCTCGAACCTTCCTCTCTAAATTTTTTGACATTCAAAACAAAACATTCAATTATTAATAACTATAGCATATGCGAAAGTCGATGTGGTCCATCAATAGTGATATTACAGTAACAATATTACAGTTACATCATTTGTGAGTTTATTACAAAGTTATAAAATTAAATTAATTGGAATAAATACACAACATCAAGTACACAATTTTGTAACAGTATTTTAAGTGCATATATATCATGCAGTAATTTCACAACATCAAATGTTTGGCAACACCACTTCACAATAAATTTACAATGTCATAACCCTAATTTTTTTTACCAATACTATGAATACATACAGTCGACAGGAAACAACAAAATAATATTATAACATAATTTAAGAGTTCATAAATCGCACATATTACATAATTCAATCGTAAATTAACAAATCACAACTGAAACTTGTTGCTCGATTTCATCATGTCATAACCCTAACTTCGCACAGACAGAGCAATCGACAACAATAACATGAACGCATACAAATCAAACATTTTCTCGCGAAATAATTAGTTACTCAATGTGAGCGAACCCTAAGTTTTTGTTGAAAACGAATATCTAAATTAAATGAAATAAACTAACGATTTTTTACATCAATCTAGATAAGTAAAAACAACAAGAACAAGAAAAAGAACAAGAACAAGAACATGAGCATGAACGTTAACATGAACAGCAAAATAGCCAACAACAACAACACCTCTTATTTATGTGAAAAAACGGATGAAATAAAATCTTGACTATATATTTTGAAGACCTTTGTTTTATTTTAATGAAAATTTCGTTGGATTTTATAAGTTTTTGGAAAGAGAGTTGGTTGAAGAAATTTTTCTTATTTTGCGTTCAATCATCAATGATTTAGTGATGAGAGAGGGAGTGGAGGTTTTTAGAGAGAGAAAAATTATGATAATAATGAGATTTGTGATGTCAGTGTTTAGTTTTTATAATCTTGGTATATTTCTTAGGGGTGACGTGGCTAAATGAGGATTGTTGGATCTTGTTAATCCAATGGTCCTTATTGATAGGATCGTACACACCTAAGAAGCTGGACTCACATGATTTCAATCATTACAAAGTAAACACACGTCAACCGTAGGTTTTAATAGAAATAAAGTAAATGACAATGATAAAATACAATAATAAATAGCAGCGATAATCATTATCATGTCATTCATGCTTAACTGATCAATCAATACCACAATAAACAGGCAGTAGTCCTCCCCCCCCCCCCGAAAGAATAATATGCAGTAGAACAACCTTCGTGCTATGCACAACTGGCAGTAGCACCATTCCCCGGCTAAGCAAAGCTGGCAGTAGCATTACTCCCTCACACTGTGTCTCATCACAATCATCATTATCACATCCACACAATCATAACATCACACACATTACGTTAAAATATCATTCCCAATATACTTCAAGAACAATAACAATAATTAATTGGTCGAATAACAACATCGTGCATCACAAACAACCAACAAACAACTTAGGTCGATCGACCCAGACAGCAGGTCGACTGACCCCAGTCTACACAGGCCGATCAGCCTGTCATTAGATGTAATACCCGTAAAATCCGTCAATAAAATAAAAAGAAAATTTAAAAATAATAATAATAAAGTATTTTAAGAGGCTAAAATAAATAAGAGATAAAATGGGAAATTTCGTAAGTATACAATTACCGAGACCTTGAGTCGCTAAATTTAATAATAAATATTATCGTCAAACATTAAGAATAAATAATAATAAAATGCATTCAAATTCGCCCATGATAAAATGAGAAAAGAACATATATAATTCTTGTGTATGTAATTGGTAAAATCGTATTGCATTTAAAGTTGCATAAAACACCGTCTCGTGCATCATTTTCCGTCGCGCGAAAACCCGACTCAACACCACCTACAACGAAATCCTAGCAGCCATGATGACCCTTATGACCCTATAGCATGCCTAGATTAATTTGATCCAATGAGAAAACCACCACCCCCCTACTCCTCCTCTTCCCAATACCTTGTTTTTATCTATCCCATAACCACAATCCTATTTACTCATAACTCAACCTCCCATCAGATTTTCATTCAAAACAAAACAACAACAAAAAAATATAGAGAGGGGGAGAGCAAGGAAGAAACCGAGAGAAGAGAAGAAGAAGAAGAAGAAGAAGAAGAAGAAGAAGAAGAAGAAGAAGAAGAAGAAGAAGAAGAAGAAGAAGAAGAAGAAGAAGAAGAAAGCTAGGAGCAGGATCTTGCCTAAACACCAAGTTCTTCACCTTGTAGGGACTAAAACACTACCCTTTCTGATTTTATTCTCGTTCATCACTTAAACATGAGTAAAACAAATCCTAAAACGAACTATAAGAGTCTCCATTCATGCATACATAAACCTAAACACGTAACAATCAACCGAAGTGTCAAAATCTGGAGGTTGATTATGAATAGAATATGAATCAGACTTAAACTTGTTATTTTAGTGTGAAATATATATATGTAGTACTTGTGCATGTATGTAACTTGTAAATAAAAGTTTGTCAGATTCTCATGTGTCGTTTTTAAATACAAAATCATACACTAAAACGTGGTTTTGGACAAACTGAATCTTCATGTCCCAATGTTTGAGTCTTAAAAGGTAACTTAAATGATTAATAAAGACAATCCCTTTTACCACAGTACACTTCAATGAATTTAGAGCATGTTAGGCTCTGGAATTAACTCATTTCATGTTGGAGATTATTTAATAAGATTAAATAATACTAGCTGAGACGAATTAAATGTTAATTCGTAATTGAATATAAACTGTTATATCTAATTGATGTATATAATGTAATTATTTAATACGATTACATAATGTAAGCTGAAACGAGTAAAATATTAATTCGTAATTAAATATAAACTGTTATATTTAATTAGCAAATTATAAATATACGATATTTATAGTTGACGTATATATTATACGATATTGTCATAATAAAATATGTCAAACCGGTATTAATAAATCGACTACAAGATGTTGTATGGACTTATTAATATGTGACAATATAAATGACAATAATGATACATACACATTTTATATATTAAAATGAAAAAGCTAACAACCTAAAAAAAAGTAGAGAAAAAAGAGGGAATATCTCCTCTCTTTTCTCCACTTGACTTGGACTGTTAAAGGGAGAGGAAAAGAGGAAAAAAGTTCAGATTTTTATCATCTCTTTCTCTACATTTCTTATCATTACTTCTCACAAAAGATTATTAGTAATTTTTGGTATTCATTCTACCACAAGAAAAAGGCATTTCTCGGAGCATCTTGGGTGCAACGATTAGGAGAATATCGATCTCGATATTTGTTCTTTGGCCATATTGCTAGGACCGGAGGTTGATTCTAGTCTCTATGTTTTATATTATGCATTTCGTTTATGACTCGCATTTCATATATTATGATTTCGTTATAATCCTTAAATTAAATGATGAAATATACCGATATTTCTCACAAGTGGTATCAGAGCATAGGCTACGAAATTATTTTATATGATTTTTCATAAATGATGAAATATTATATTAAAATTTTTCTGAAAATTTTTTTTGTTTCGGCTCAAATAATCTTTTTCAACCGTGTTATATTTTTTTTTTAGCCTTGTTTTCATTTTGATTTATTGGTATTGTTGTTTTAAAATGTTAAGATGACAATATGATAAATTTGTAGATGTTTTAATTTAATAAGGATTAAATTAAAATGTAAATGGAAATTTTTTTGAATGTTTATGAACTTTTGTTTTTGCTATATATTTTCGGCATACATGATGTTAAATTGTTGTTTTGCATCATGATTCATTAATTTTAATGATGTTCAAATCAATTATGATTAGTCGAATATAAAGATAATCGATTTAATCATGATTTAGATATTCATTTTAAAATGTTAAATTGAATCATCTAGTTTGTATCAATGTTTAATAATGATTAATTGTTGATAATTGTACCGATCTTGTAATATTAGCAACATCAAATTAAAATGTTTATTTTTGTATGTATTATTTTATAAAAAAAAAAACAGTGGCTGTTTTATAAAAAATAAATAAAAAAATTGATTTGTTTTTTTTTTTTTGTTTTTTTTTTATTTGGCCGAATATTTTTTTTATGCATTATATATAATGTATGATTGTTGTTGTGAAAAATTTCACAATTATTGGATACCCAATTATTTTAAAATGGTTTAAAATAATGTTGGATTAATTCATATTATACGATAATATGAATTAAAATTGGATTATGTTTGATTGGAATTATTGTGAGTAATTTATGAATTGTCACATAATTTTGATCATTTTAAAATAGTGGTTTGGATAAATTACTCTACATAATTTATTGTTGATATGAATTAAAATAGTGGTTTGGATTAATTCATATTATACGATAATATGAATTAAAATTGAATTATGTCTTGAATGACTAATTTATTGTTGATGCATTTTATTTTGTTGAATGATTTGTCGAATGGTTTATTTACGTATTTTTGCAAATGGTTGTAATTTGTATTACCTAGTGTGGCCTTAGTTGATTATGTTTTCGTAATGATGGAAACATGATCTTGATGTAATTTTGAGATCTCGAATCTCCTTTTGTTTTCTTTGAAATTATGTTTTTAAATTAGAATGTAATTAGGTTTATATTTTGTAATTTATTAAATGTAATTTGAGAAGACTAAAGATGGAGATCGGATTGCTCACTCCCGCTACATGGACCAAGATAGAACATCAAGACTAGCTTTTCGGGTCCAATTATGGATGGATTCCAAAGTTGTATTTTGTTCATTTTGGTAGATAGGCCACACTAGGACTTTGTAATTTTACGTATTTTTCGTTCTTGTTGCATTTTTTCACATGATAGTTAGTGCATCATATTCCGCCTAAACCAACCACCTACTAAAAATGCATGAAAATTGAATCATATAGTTTGGATGTTAGTTATCATGGACAAAAAGATGTCACACGAATTTTAAGCCATCATCTTAGTTTATTCATTCTCGCATGCTAGATATTCGTTCACTTAAAATGAATTAAAATAAAGTTGATGGGATCTTCCTCTAAAACCTAAAAATTGAGACCAGTCTTTATAGACCAAACTACTATGAATACCTTCTTCGTCGGTAGGCATATAGGACCTTACTCTCCATATGACCCCTTCTACGTTGGGTAAGTACTATGTGTTGACTTATTTTACCTCAAATTATAATCCGAAGAGTTTCTTGTGATTATGATGGACTAAAGATAGAAATTTATCGACCAAGAATTCTAAAGGTAGAATTAGCCAAGAGGTTGGCTTATCAATTTATAGATAATTGAGTCTTGGGATCATTTATATAATTCTTGAGTGAGGTCAATTATATAAATGCCTGAGTCTTCGCATTAAACAAGTTTTGCACTAGACTTAATTCAAATAGAAGAGTATGCTTAATATGTTTTTCTTCTTTTTCGCAGTGTAGAATTCGTTTTATATTGATAATACTGCTTATAACAAATGGTTGGCCATTGCTGACGGCAAGCTCAAGTACTTGACTGAGCCAATACCGCCAAACCCAGGCCCCAATGCGAGAGCTAACGAGTCACTTGCTTATAGTGACTTCGTTATGGAAGCGGGTGCGATAAAGAACGTACTCATCTTTGCAATGGAAACCAATTTGCAAAGACGCTTCATTGCCCAAGGTGCATATAAGATTTTCACCACGCTCACTAACGAATTCTCAAAAGCACCGAGAATCGTTACTTATAAGCATACTTGTCGCTTCTTTGAGGCAAAACTCCATAAGGGCCAACCGGTTAGCCCACACATTCTTGATATGATTGAGAATGTCGAGAAACTAGAGGCACTTGATTACAAAATCAATGAGAGCATAGTCATTGACCGTATGCTTCATTCACTTCATGATGGTTTTGCCCTTTTCAGGGCAAATTAATACATGAATGACATGAGGAAAAGTCCCCATGAGCTACGCTCACTTCTCGTACAGACCGAGAAGGATCTGAAATGGAGTGGGAGCATGAAGCAAGATGTTCTCATGATTTCCAACAAGAACAAAGGTAAGGGCAAGGCTCACGGCGACCTAACTGTAGGGAAGCCAAAGTTTAAGAAGTCAGGAAAGGGTAAGAGTGGGCCTGGTGAGACTAGTAGCTCACAAGGCAAGGCAAAGAGCAAGGACAGTGACATTGAGTGCCACCATTGCCACAAGACTGGGCATTGCAGGATGAACTGTCTCGTGTACCGTGAGGACATAAAAGCAGGCCGCGTCACTCTTGTTGGTATGTCATCTTATATTCATATGATTGAGATTAACCATGCAAGTTTTGGAACTTGGGTACTTGATACAGGTTGTGGTTCTCATCTGTGTAATCATTTGCAGAGCCTAAAAAACATCACACCTCTCGCAAAGGGTGATGCGGACGTGCGAGTCGGGAATGGAGCAAGAGTTGCTGCAGTCTCAATGGGAACATATGTAATCCAACTCCCGAGTGGATTTGAGTTGTATTTATATAACTGTTACTACGTACCCAGTTTATCTAAGAACATTATTTCTGTTTCCGTGCATGATAAAGACGGTTTTTCATTTTCAATTAAAGACAATAGCTGTATTTTTCTTTGAATGAAATGGTTTATGGCAAAGCAGTTTCCATGAATGGAATTTATATCTTAGATCAAACCACAGACATATTAAATGTGAATAATAAGAAAGTAAAGGTTGGTGACAAAGATCAAACTTATCTATGGCATTGTCGTATGGGACACATAACTGAAAAACGTGTAAAGAAGCTCATTGAGAATGGGACTATCTCCCCATTTGATTACAAATCATTTGGCACGTGTGAATCATGTCTTATCGGCAAAATGACTCGAATTTCCTTCAAAGGTGTTGGAATGCGTGCTAATGACCTATTAGGACTCATACATACTGATGTATGTGGACCTATGTCAATCAACGCAAGAGACGGCTATAGATATTTTATCACTTTCACGGATGATTTGAGTAGATACGGATATGTCTACTTAATGAAGCATAAAAGTGAGTCCTTTGAAAAGTTCAAGGAATTCCAGAATAAGGTTGAGAACCAACTGGGAAGAAAGATTAAAGCACTTCGATCAGATCGTGGTGGCGAATATCTTTCAAATGAGTTTGATCAACACCTTAAAGACTATGGCATAGTATTACAGTTAACTCCACCTGGAACACCTCAATTAAATAGTGTGTCCGAACGGACAAATCGAACATTACTTGATATGGTTCGATCCATGATGATTCACACGGTAGTACCTGATTCACTATGGGGTTTTGCTCTTTTGTCAGCTGCTCTTATACTTAAGCGAAGTCCGTCTAAAGCTGTAGACAAGACTCCATATGAGATATGGAAGGGAACGGTCCCTAACTTGTCCTTTATTCGGGTTTGGGGCTGCGAGGCTTATGTCAAGTGGAGACACGAGGATAAGCTCGGCCCGCAATCGGTCAAGACAAACTTTATTGGTTATCTAAATGGAATGTTTGGTCATTACTTCTATTCGCCTACCGAATATCGAGTTTTTGTTGCGGCTAGTGCGAAGTTCTTAGAGAAAGAGTTTCTCGAGAACAAGTCAAGTAATAGAACCTTCGATCTGTCGGAGATTCAAGAACCAACAACCGACCAACCGATGGAGGAAGATGTTCTTTCAACTTCTGCTACGGTTAATATTCCTCAGGAACTTAGGAGGTCGGGTAGAGTCTCCATTCCTGCAGACAGATACATTGGTATGGTCGAGGAGAATGATAAAGATGACATTTTGCTCCTAGAGAGTAACGAACCCGCTACCTAAAAAGGTGCCATGACCTGTTCTGACTCTAAGCTATGGCTTGAAGCCATGCAATCCGAGATGGACTCCATGTATGAGAATGACGTATGGGATCTTGTTGATTTGCCTGACAGGGTACGACCTCTTCAGTGCAAAATGGCTTTATAAGATAAAGCATTCTGTAGAAGGACAACCAGACACCTATAAGGCACGACTAGTGGCAAAAGGTTTCACTTAAGTGCAAGGACCGCATTATGATGAAATATTTGCACCCGTAGTTATGCTGCGTTCCATTCAGATAATCTTAGCGATTGCCGCTTTTCATGACTATGAAATTTGGCAGATGGATGTGAAAACCGCCTTCTTAAACGGTTATTTGGAGGAGGAATTGTACATGGTACAACCCAAAGGTTTTATTGATCCTAAAAATCCTAAGAAAGTGTGCAGGCTTAAGCGTTCCATTTATGGACTTAAGCAAGCTTCTCGGAGTTGGAATCATCGTTTCGACCAGGTGATAAAAGAGAATGGTTTCACTAGATCGGTCAAGGAACCATGCTTGTATGTCAAGTCGACTGGGAGTAAGATTGTCTTCTTAATATTGTATGTCGATGACATACTCTTGATTGGGAATGACTGTGACAACCCTCGCGAATTTGGATATAAAACATACAAGCATGTGATTTAATTAGCGGAAAATACGGGTGTTTAAAACTTTTTACATGCAAATAGAAAAGTACGAGGAATGTCAATAATTACAAACCAAAGTATAATATACTACAAGAGACGAAGTCTCTCAAAATGTTAACAAAAGACAAAGTTATTTAGCAACTAGCTAAGGAACGTCTAGAGGTGAATCATCCAGGCCAACGCCCGCTAGCTCACACCCGAACCCAAAATACCACAAGCAAAAAGCCATCCAATCAAGCAACCTGTTCATCCATGAAAAACATGAACGCCACAGTCAGTGGGGAGTAACTCCGGGTTCTCCCAGCCATATCACAACAAACATACTTAAACGGTAATACGAAAGTAGAAGCATGCATATATAAATATACATTTAAAATACGAGAAGAACAAATAGGCAATTCAATATATAAGGATAAGAGCACATGAAGTACAAATCCGTAACCATCATACTATAAATAGACTCGGGGATGACACTCTTAGGCAACCATACACTCATTAGGGCTTGCATCTTACCGTTAGCGGCATAAGTTTGATAAGATTGAGACTCGACAAACAAACCATGCCAAGTCATCCAAAGATCATGAATAATCAATCATATAATCATCTAACTAAATGTACAATACATTGACGACATCTCTCACGGTAAATTACACGCACTAGCACCGTGTACATGGCAAGTATGATTAAACTCGCATCCACGGGATAAACATTTCCCTGAACGCATACACGATTCAATTCATTTCGTATATGTAGACTAATTTCCTCCTCGTAGTACGACGATATAAATACCCGGTCCTAGTCTAAACCTGGCCAGACTCTCAGAATAAACCATTTTCCGATTCGACAAGCGATGACATTTCGCATCCAAGACTCGGTCAAGCATAGACGCCGAGTACCCCAAATTCGGTCAACCTTCACGAAAGAGGCGGAATAGAGCACAAGCATCATAACAAGCGGTACGCTACATGCAATGAAACCACCTCGCAAGTATACAACATTTGACGGCCAGGTCGATCAACGCAAAGCGTTCGCCTCCCAACAACGTCGTCATATGCCCACTAACACATGCAATTAAGCAGTAAGGATACACTCCTCGTTCCGACATTCCAGCCTTACGAACGTGGAAGTAGCAAGGGGAATGAGAGTACAAAGCACATAACAAATAGTGCTCAAACCGTTACATGTGTAAAATCGACTCAAAGTGGGTTATATGGAAAACCATCACAAAACATGCGATACAAGGGAATGGAATATCATATATTCGAAACATTAATATTTAAAGTCATTACGTAAATTTATACGATAAACGAACCATGCGAACTATTATAAATTAAGAATTAAGAAATTATAAGAAATAACTCCAGCAGGGTGCCAGCCGGTCAGGGGGACCGGCGGCCGGGCACCCGGCTGGCGCCTCATGCACAAACCAAAATCCTTAAAAATACAGCGTATTCCCAGCCGGTCAAAGGGACCGGCGGCCGGGCACCCGGCTGGGAACAGCACGACACAAATAACAACCTTCACTTCTGATGCGTCCCCAGCCAGTCGGCAGACCGGCGGCCGGGCACCCGGCAGGGAGCACTTCTACCCGAGAAACAACACACTTCAACATTGATTTTCAACAACCATTAATTATCATCATAAATCATCAATTCTCATTAACAATCATCAACTAACAACAACTATTATAACCAACACAAATCCTAGGACTAATCATCCTATCCTAATTACGATTACTAAACTAAAAACACGTTAAAAACATTTAAATGATATTGAGTAACCCTTCACCGTTACCTTTTCGCGTCTTCAATCCTCGTCGAGGTCCTCTTCTATCAAATACTAGTCCTTGTCGAGGTCTTGAAGGTCACCACCTACAATTAGATAGTAAAAGATTAATATAATTCACCTTTGAGAAAGACGGATAATTTGAAAAGCGAGAAAGACGGTAATTTTATTACCAATTAGGATAGAGGACGATGAGAGGGAAAGAATAAGATGAACTTGAGTGAATTTGAGCGAGTAACGAAGGAGTAGTGATGATAACAAGCTTGATCAAATATGAAAGTTAGGGTTTTAGGTGGTTACTTGGTGAGGAAGAAGGAGATGATGAATGAGGGTGAGTTAGGGTTAAGGGGAAGCATAAGGAGTAAGTGGAAAATTTCATGGAAAAATCCCATAAAATCTTAAGACGTTATTTACTCAAAATCTCGCGTAAAGTCCAAATACGAACTCGGAAATTCTAAATTAGACACGAAAAATTTAATTCTAAACTAAAACTAAATTTCGCTGAAAAGTATCCGTGTAATATTTTTACTATAAAAATAGGGTACATTTGCGGGTGTTACAATCACCCCACCTTTTAAAAAGTTTCGCCCTCGAAACTTGAGCGAAAGAAAGATACCTTAATCGAATAAGCTTGGATGTTTACTACGCATAGAAGCTTCCGTTTCCCACGTCTCTTCTTCAACATTGGCACATCTCCACAATATTTTCACTAAAGGAACCACTTTACTTCTCAACTTCTTATCCTTGCAATCTAGGATGCGGATCGGCTTCTCTTCAAAGGACAAGTTCGGTTCAAGCTCGGGCATTTACGCTTAAAAAACATGGCTTGGATCACTAACGTACTTTCTCAATTGAGAAACATGGAATACATCATGAACCTTAGCCAAATTCTGGGGCAAGTCCTACTTGTAAGCAACGGCACCAATCCTTTT
This sequence comes from Heliosperma pusillum, assembly GCA_022085475.1. Taxonomy (NCBI): domain Eukaryota; kingdom Viridiplantae; phylum Streptophyta; class Magnoliopsida; order Caryophyllales; family Caryophyllaceae; genus Heliosperma; species Heliosperma pusillum. The sequence continues at coordinate 32,747 of JAIUZE010046671.1, forward strand.
CACAATATCAAAGGGTCCAATGTATTTCGGGCACAGTTTACCCTTTACACCAAACCGTTTAACACCCTTCATCGGAGATACTTTCAAAAATACTTTATCTCCAACTTCAAATTCTAACGGTCTTATTCGGATATCGCCATAAGACTTTTGCCGATCTTGAGCGGCTTTTATTCTATCACGAATGACATTCACATGATCAATGGTTTCAACAAGAACATAGGGACCTAAGTCACGAACATCACTCAATTGATTCCCACAAATAGGACTTTGGCATTTCCTTCCATAAAGAGCTTCATAAGGAGCCATCTTGATCGAGGCATGATAACTATTGTAGTAAGAAACTCCACCAACGGTAGACTCTTTTCCCAACTAGATTGGAAGTCGAGTGCACAAGCCCTAAGCAAGTCTTCTAAAGTCTGGATAGTCCTCTCGGTCTGACCATCAGTAGCGGCATGCAATGCGGTACTCATCAACAATTTACTACCCATGGCTTCTTGTAAAGCCTTCCAAAATCTCGAACAAAACCTCGGATCTCGGTCGAATATAATCTCCTTGGGAACACCATGGTATCTAACAATCTCATCAACATAGGCTTTCGCTAGTCGATCTAAACTCCAAGTCTCTTTGATCGGAATGAATCTAGCACACTTGGTCAAACGATCAACAATAACTTAAACGGCATCTTTACTTCCAACGGTCCTTGGCTAAGCCATGACAAAATCCATAGAAATAGATTCCCACTTCCATAGTGGAATATCCAAAGGTTGTAGCAATCCACCGGGCCTCTTATGTTCAATCTTCACTTGTTGGCAAGTAAGACATCTTCCAACATAAGACACAACATCGCCTTTCAAATTCGGCCACCAAAATTGTAGCTTCAAGTCTTTATACATCTTATCACCTCCGGGGTGAATAGAATAAGGGGAAAGGTGAGCTTCATCAAGAACTCGCTTTCTCAAGTCGAGAGCATTAGCAACATACAAATGGCCATGGAATCGAAGGACACCTTTGTCATCAATCTTGAAGTCTTTAGCTTTTCCTTCTAGTAGCTTGGCTTGAATAGACTTGTAGGTAAGATCATCAACTTGGTTTTCGTGGATCTCACGGAGGAAAACAGGTTCGGCAGTCATAGCACAAACATCAAATCCACGTTCCACGAATTCCAACTTCAACTTTCGAAACTCAATACAAAGATCATCGGGTAATACCGACAAAGCATTCAAGGAATGAGAAGATTTCCTACTAAGAGCATCGGCAACAACATTTGCCTTCCCTTCATGATACAACAACTCAAAATCATAATCATTCACCAATTCAAACCATCTTCTTTGTCTCATATTCAACTTCTTTTGAGTAAATATGTATTTCAAACTTTTGTGATCGGTGAATATGCGGCAATGAACACAAATAAGGTAGTGTCGCCACACTTTCAAAGCATGAACCACGGCGGCTAATTCCAAATCATGAGTAGGGTAGTTCACTTCATGAACTCTCTACTGTCTCGAAGCATAAGCCACCACTTTCCTACTTTGCATAAGTACACAACCAAATCCCATCTTGGAAGCATCACAATAGACATCAAAGTCTACACCTTCTTCAGGTAAAGTCAACACCGGAGCGGTAGTCAACCTTTTCTATTCATTCCATAGGAACTTGGTTTCTTTCTTCAATAATTGGGTCATCGGTCTAGCAAGCTTTGAGAAATCTTTGAGAAATCTACTGTAGTAACCAGCTAAAACCAAGAAAACTTCGAACTTCTCTAACATCGGTCGGACTCTTCCAATCAACAACGGCCTCAATTTTAGAAGGATCCACCATTACACCTTCTTTAGAAATTACATGTCCAAGAAAGGACACTTTAGGTAACCAAAATTCACACTTGAAGAATTTAGCAAACCACTTTTGACGACGAAGAACACCCAAAATAGTCCTTAGATGAATAGCATGCTCTTCTTCGGTCTTAGAGAAAATAAGGATGTCGTCAATGAACACCACCACACACTTGTCAAGATACTCGCTAAATGTGCGGTTCATTTGATCCATGAAAATAGCGGGAGCATTAGTCAATCCAAATGGCATCACCTTGAACTCATAATGACCATATCTTGTACTAAAAGCGGTCTTTGGGATATCGTCATCACGAACGGGAATTTGGTGATATCCGGATCTCAAATCAATCTTGGAAAAAGTAGAAGCACCCTTTAGTTAAACAAACAAATCTTCAATTCTTGGCAAAGGATACCTATTCTTGATTGTAATCCGGTTAAACTCACGGTAATTAATACAAAGTCTCATGGAACCATCTTTCTTCTTCACAAAGAGAACGGGAGCACCCCAAGGCGAGGCACTTGGTCGAATGAAACCTTTCTCAATCATATCATCAAGCTGCTTCCTTAACTCTTTCAATTCGGTTGGAGCCATACGGTAAGGAGCTATGGCTATGGGTCCAGAACCAGGTACAAGATCAATGGAAAACTCAACATCACGCTCGGGAGGGATCCCGGGCAAGTCTTCGGGGAATACATCAACAAATTTACGAACTATAGGCACATCTTCAATATTCGGTAAGGAGGTAGTTGTAGAAGTCACAATACACAAGTATGCTTGGTGACCCTTTCTTACCATACTCACCAGCTTCATTGCGGAAATCAAAGACACACCCATTCGGGAATGAGATCCCTTATAGGTTATTCTAACTCCTAAAGAACTCTTTAAATAAATCTTTTGATCTCTACACTCGAATCTAGCATGGTACAATGCTAACCAATCAATACCTAGAATTATATCGAACTCTCCTAGAGGAAACTTAAGGAGATTAGCGGGAAAGATAGTACCCGCAATAGATATTGGGACATTTGGATAAAGAGTAGAACAAGAGATAATTTCTCCAAATGGCAAGGATATGGGAGTATCCTCACTAGATGTAGGCTCGATAGATAATTTATTAGCATAAGTTGAAGACACAAAGGACATAGAAGCACCGATATCAAATAGAATAAGACACAGTTGCTCTAAGATTGAGAACATACCCGTAATTATCTCTGGATGAGCATCGGCTTCGGCTCGGCTCATAACGAAGATAGAACCCTTAGGTTTGGCAATTGGAGGGGGCAACTTACGATCGGGGCAATCATCATAACGGTTACCACTCTTTTGGCAAAAGAAGCAAACATAAGGTCGGTTGGAACAAGATACACCGGGGTGGTGTAGATGTCTACAACGGTTGCAAAAGCGACTCTGAGCTTGAGCTTGAGGAGGAGCATATGGCATATGAGCCACATTAGAAGTTGCTCGAGAAATGAAAGGAGCGGGAGCTCTTGCACTTGCATTTGGAGGAGTATTGAATCTCCTCTTGTTGGCATAAGAGTTGGAGGACGACAGAGTAAACGGCCTCTTCCCATAGAAATTAGGCCTAGGAGTGAAGGAAGAAGAGGGATTCTTCATCATTGATTCATCCTTGATGGCCTTTGTGGAGTTCTCGGCCCATAGTGCATAATCATATAAATCCCCAAAGGAAGTAGTATTTCTCCTCACTTTACTTTGGAGTAAAGCACTAAGCTTGTTGCGGTAATTAAAAGCTCCGTCCCCGTGATCTTTGATAAGCCTCGGAGCAAAGTGAGCAAGCTTGTTGAACTCCGTGGTGAAGTCTTGTGCCGACAAGTTACCTTGCTTGAAGTCAATAAAATCCTTGAGCCTTTTTGCTTGAGCTCCTTGGGATAAAATCGACCTTCAACTACAGCTTTGAAACAACCCCAATTGATGTCGTCTTCAAGAGTAGCGGTGGCACTAGTAATCGCCCACCAATTATCTGCTTCCCTTACAAGGAAGTGCTTTGCAATCCTTACCTTGTCCTCTTCACGGACTTGGTATAAATCAAATTGCTTCTCCATTTCTCGGAACCATTCCGATAGCTCGGTAGAGTCTGGTTCTCCACCGTAAGGTATAATCTTACTTCTAGCTATTTGACTAGCCACCCAAGTGTAGCCTCCTTAATGGTTATCTTCCCTATGAGGGGGGACTTGGTTGGCTTGAGCAATAGCCGCATCTTGTTGATTCTTCAACACTTGCGTAAGAGCTTCTAGCATAACGTTCTCTACTACTCGAGGTCTAACCATCTTCATAAGAAACAAAAACAAAACATGTTAATCCTAACACTTAGCATAAACAAATAGACTACCAAGTAAAGTCCTTAACTTCTACCCATCTCTCATTTATTATTTCAAGGTCAAGTAGTTTAAGTTTGGGGTTCACGTGTGTGCGTCAGGAGCGTTTAAGCTCTGATACCAATTGTGACAACCCTCGCGAATGCGGAAATAAAACATAACAAGCATGTGATTTATATAGCGGAAAATACGGGTTTTTAAAACTTTTTACATGCAAATAGAAAAGTACGAGGAATGTCAATAATTACAAACCAAAGTAAAATATACTACAAGAGACGACGTCTCTCAAAATGTTAACAAAAGACAAAGTTATTTAGCAACTAGCTAAGGAACGTCTAGAGGTGAATCATCCAGGCCAACGCCCGCAAGCTCACACCCGAACCCAAAATACCACAAGCAAAAAGCCATCCAATCAAGGAACCTGTTCATCCCTGAAAAACATGAACGCCACAGCCAGTGAGGAGTAACTCCGGGTTCTCCCAGCCATATCACAATAAACATACTTAAACGGTAATACAAAAGTAGAAGCATGCATATATAAATATACATGTGAAATAGGAGAAGAATAAATAGGCAAATCAATATATAAGGATAAGAGCACATGAAGTACAAATCCGTAACCATCATACTATAAACAGACTCGGGGATGACACTCTTAGGAAACCATACACTCACTAGGGCTTGCATCTCACCGTTAGCGGCATAAGTTTGATAAGATCACATATAATCAATCATATAATTGTAACACCCGCAAATGTACCCTATTTTTATAGTAAAAATATTATACGGATGCTTTTCAGCGAATTTCAGTTTTAGTCTAGAATTTAATTTCCCGTGTCTATTTTAGAAAATCCGAGTTCAATTTCGGACTTTACGCGAGATTCCGAGTAAGTTACGTCTTAAGACGCTTATGGGCTTTTTCCCATATTTTCCCACTTACCCCCTCATACTCTCTCAAACCCTAACTCCCTCATTTTCCACTTACTTCTTCTTCTTCATCAAGTAGCCACCAAAACCTAAGTTCCATATTTGCTCAATCTCAAAATCGTCACTACTCCTTCGTTACTCGCTCAAATTCACTAAAGTTCGTCTTATTCTTTCCCTCTCATCGTCCTCTATCCTTATTGATAATAAAATTACCGTCTTTCTCGCTTTTCAATTTATCCGTCTTTCTCAAAGGTGAATTATATTCATCTTTTGTCGTCTTTGTATAGGTGGAGACCTTCAAGACCCCGACAAAGATTACTATCTAGTGGGGGAAGGTTTAGAAATCGATTGAAGACGCGTAAAGGTAACGGTGAAGGGTTACTCGATATCATTTACGTGTTTTAATGTGTTTTCTATGTTAGAAATCATATTTAGAATAAGGTTAGTAATCATAGGAATTGTGTTGTTGATGATGGTTGTTGTTAGTTGATAATTGATGATGAGAATTGATGATTTCTGATGATAGATGATGTTTGTGTTATGATAAGCCTTAGTGAAATTGTGAATTTCGTGTGATATTGCCTGAGACCAGGACGCTGGCAGCGTCGTGTGAACGCTGGCAGCTTTTCCTGGCGCTGGCAGCGTTTCATGCTGCCCGATTTTCCCTTGGTTGAGCGCCTTGACTTTCGTTGACTTTTTGAATTCTAGTCCCGCCTTGACTTTCCTTGACCCTTTGGACTTGGTATTCTTGCATTGATGATTTGTTTGAAGCCCACTCCAATTGTCAGGTTTGGGTCTCGGGTCTCGGGTTTGAATTTGACTTTTGTTGACTCTTGGGTTTGACTTTGACTTTTGTTGACTCTCGGGTTTGACTTTGACTTTTGTTGACTCTCGGGTTTGATTTTAAATATTAATGTTTTGAATATATGATACTTCCTTCGCTTGTATCGCATGTTTTGTAACGGTTTTGGTATATCCCACTTTGAGTCGGTTTTTACACATGTTACGGTTTGAGCACTAATTTTCGATGTGCTTTGTACTCTCATTCCCTTGGCTACCTCCACGTTTGTAAGGGTGGAATGTCGGAACGAGGAGCGTATCCTTACTGATTAATTGCATGTATTAGTGGGCATATGACGACGTTGTTGGGAGGCGAACGCATTGCGTTGATCGACCCAACCGTCAAATATTGTATACTTGCGAGGTGGTGTCATTGCATGTAGCGTACCGCTTGTTATGAAGCTTGTGCTCTTTTCCGCCTCTTTCGTGAAGGTTGACCGAATTTGGGGTACTCGGCATCTATGATTGACCGACTCTTGGATGCCAAATGTCATCGCTTGTCGTATCGGAAAATGGTTTATTCCGAGAGTCTGGCCAGGTTTAGACTAGGACCGGGTATTTATATCGTCGTCCTACCTGAAGGAAATTAGTCTACATATACGAAATGTTAATCGTGTATGCGTTCAGGGAAATGTTTATCTCGCGGATGCGATTTTAATCATTCTTGCCATGTACGATGGTAGTGCGTGTCATTTACCGTGAGAGATGTCATCAACGTATTGTACGTTTGAATGGATGATTATATGATTGATTATTTGTGATCGTTGGATGACTTGACATGGTTTGTTTGTCGAGTCTCAATCTTATCAAACTTATACCGCTAACGGTGAGATGCAAGCCCTAGTGAGTGTATGGTTGCTTAAGAGTGTCATCCCTGAGTCTTTGTATAATATGATGGTTATGGATTTGTACTTCATATGCTCTTATTCTTATAAATTGAATTGCCTATTTATCCTTCTCATATATCACATATATATCTATATATGCATGCTTCTACTTTTGTATTTCCCTTTATGTACGTGTAATGTGATATGGCTGGGAGAACCCGGAGTTACTCCCCACTGACTGTGGCGTTCATGTTTTTCCTGAATGAACAGGTTGCTTGATTTGGATGGCTTTTTGCTTGTGGTATTTTGGGTTCGGGTGTGAGCTAGCGGGCGTTGGCCTGGAAGATTCACCTCTAGACGTTATTTAGCTAGTTTGCTAATCACTTTGACATTGATAACATTTTGAGAGACTTCGTCTCTTTGTAGTATTTTATACTTTGGTTTGCACTTATTTGACACTCCTCGTATTTCTATCTTGTATGTAAAAAATTTTAAAAACACCGTATTTTCCGCTAATTAAATAACATGCTTGTATGTTTTATTTCCGCATTCGCGTGGGTTGTCACAGTTGGTATCAGAGCTTAAACGCTCCCGACGCACACACGTGAACCCTAAACTTAAATTAATTGACCTTGAAATAATAAATGAGAGATGGGTAGACTTAAGGACCTAAGGTGGTAGTCTTTGGTGTACTTGATGTTTGTTAGGTTCTAACTTGTTTGTTGATTGTGTTGAGTGATGTTATTTTTGTTTGTATCTACCGTCTTTATGTGGATCATGTGTTACCTAGAAGAAGTATCCTCTACCGAAGATTGAAGATTGACAAGCCTAATTGAAGTGTATTTCTTCCTCATCGATGATTTCTCTCGTCCTTAATGTATCATGCTCTTTTCCTTCTATCTAAGTGCTTCCTTATCATCTAACTTCTTTTCCACTTGGAAATTACTCTTGTTACTTTCCTCCTCCTTATCAATTTGTACCCTCAACTTCCTTATGTGATCTTTTGTGGACACCATAACCTTTTGTTTGTAGTATATTAACCTTCGTCGGAAGAATTTTGGACTTGGTGGAATGTTAGTGTTGATTTGAAATAATTTGGGATTCGAGAAAAATTATATAGACTTAAGTTCTCCCCTAGTGATGAGTGTTGGTATCCTTGAGGAAAGTGTGGTAAGGTACGTTTAATGATTTTAATGTATAAATGCTTGCCATGACTTGTGTGTAAATAGTTCATGATCTTCGATGGTGTAAGGTCGAATGAGTTGGCTATGACTTCTTAACTCATTCGTAATTTAGTCTTTTGGACTTAGAAGTTTAGTATTGTTTTGAAGACCATGCTTATGATATGTCTAATTGGTGTAAATAAGAAGTTTTGAATGATATCTTGAGGTGCGAAATGCTTTTGAGGTTAAGTGACGTCTTGTGGTTTCCTATTGTGTGTTTGTGAGTATAGGCTTGGTGGAAAAGCATTTGTCTATAGTTCTTGGATTTAAAGATATGATCTTATCTTAATATGGTATCGGAGACTCGTTTGAAGTAGTAAGGTTTCGTTGTAAGTTGAACCATATTACTTGAGGATTATAGATATGAGCGAGATTCGATGATGTGAGCTATGATGGAAATACCGTGGGACGTTAATGATGATGTTTGACTTGATTTTGTACTTTGATGATAATGAGCTCGTGGGCTATATGAGTTGAAAATGACCTAGTATAAGGGAGTATTTGTTAGTCCTTCAGTTAAAGAAACCTTTGAGGTTGTGTTGAATATTTGAGCTAAAGGAATGTTACTATGCTTGAGTTGCAATTCCGCATTTGGGAATCCGTGTGATATGAAAGGATGGATGAATTGGGTGGTAGTCAATTTGTCAAATCTAGGTGTACCTTACTTTGATGATTTGTGGTACGAGGGTCCCTTGTAAGAGACCTTTGTTATTGGGATGATTTGCTTTGCTATCACCCTAAGTCTGAAAGAAGAAATTTTGTGGATTAAACCTTAAACCTTTACTCGTGCCATTATCCCTTTTCACTTCCATTCTTGAATGTTTTTGTCAAGATTGATCTTTAATGAATCGCATACTCGTATCTTCTTTCTTACTCAGATATCTTCATAACTCTACTATCTGATTTATCTCTTTCTTGACCTCGTCATTTTCAGCGTTCCTCTCTTGTAATCCCGTGCCTGATTATTCTCGTGTTCTCCTTGAGATTCCTTATCCTTTCTTATCTCGTTGCTGCTTCATCTTTTCTCTAGTGGATTGGATAACAAGTTTGTAAGGCTCAGATAAAAAGTGTAATGTGTTTTGGGATTCTTTAGCTAGAATATGTGTCTTTCGATTGAGTAAATTTCAGGTTGTATTTGATCACGGAAAATAGGACTTAAGCTCTAGGATGAATCCTAATAGTGATAATGTATCCTCTCTTGGTGATTTTAGAGTTGGGGTTTGGTATTGTAGTATTATTTTGAGAATTGAGTGGATCACGATAATAGTTCGTTGTTGCGGGATATTGTAATAGTTACCTTTGAGGTTGTTGGGAAATTGTTGTCTTAAATTGTTACGCTCTAAAAAGGAATCCTACTTGTGAAATTTAGATTTGTGACCAAATTCGAGGAATAATCTCGTAAGCGAAGACCGACACGCTTTGAGTTTGATGAGCTAGATGATTTGATTAATTGACGTATAGCCAAGTGCTTGGCAATATATATGATTTGGAAGTGGTACTCATCCTTTGCTTGATGCATGGTGAGTTGACTTTCGAAGATGAGAAAGTTCATTGTAAATTTAGGATATTGAGTTTGAAGTACATTGAATCAAGGATTTTCATGGTAAGTCTCCTTTTACTTGTGGTTGTTAGCGAACATGTTTCCCTAGATATAAGTATTCTTGTTGGTGGTTTCTAATAAGAGTTTTGATGAAACTAAGAAGGTTAGATTACGTAATGAATATTTCATGTGGATTGTTAGTCGTGGAGTCTACCGTGCCGATGAACTTTAGTAGATACTAAATGAATTTGAATAATTGGGTTAGTGGCTTGAAATCCCGTGGTTATGAAATAATTTTCGTAGGAATCTAATAATGGAAAATGTTGAGTTGGAAATTGGGTAATTCGCATTCTCTTGAGGACTACTTTATTCGTAAAGTTAGTGACGTCGAATTCTTGTAGATCTTCCTGCCGATTTTATCGTGATATTCCTATCCCTAAGAGTTCGACTTGTTTCGTTTTCGCGTGTTTTGTATATATTTTGTTATCGTGATTTGTGAACTTGATGTTCGAGTCGCTCTGTGCACGTGTAATGTCTTGTTATTTGATTTTATCTTTGAGAAAACCTTCAAATTTTCATATTGTATTTCTAATTTAACGTTTCAAAGAAGTCTAAAGATGGATTTTGTACCCTCTTTTTGGAGAAAATAGATTTCCTTTGCTTTTATACTTGGATTTTGCGTTTGGTTGGATGTTTGGACTTTTTATTGGAGACGTCTGGTGACTAGTCCTGCACTTACTAACGCTTATTTTGTTTTTGATTTCACTATTTCGACATTAATTTGATTTTTGATAGCTAGAGTTCTCGTTCGCGACGGGCACTCTTGAGATCCGTAAATAAAGTTTCGCACTTATGAAAAATCTCTTTAAACCGTTTTTGAGAAGTACCATGTTTCATAAATGTGTCCTTTGTAAAAGTTTTCGTGTTGATTTTGAAAATCGATTTTTGTCTTTGATACTTTTGTTTCCTACTCTCAAGTTTCGAGGGAGAAACTTTTTAAAAGGTGGGGTGATTGTAATACCCGCAAATGTACCCTATTTTTATAATAAAAATATTATACGGATACTTTTCAGCGAATTTCAGTTTTAGTCTAGAATTTAATTTCCCGTGTCTATTTTAGAAAATCCGAGTTCGTTTTCGGACTTTACGCGAGATTCCGAGTAAGTTACGTTTTAAAACGCTTATGAGATTTTTCCCATATTTTTCCACTTACTCCCTCATACTCCCTCAAACCCTAACTCCCTCATTTTCCACTTACTTCTTCTTCTTCATCAAGTAGCCACCAAAACCTAAGTTCTATATTTGCACAATCTCAAAATCGTCACTACTCCTTCGTTACTCGCTCAAATTCACTAAAGTTTGTCTTATTATTTCCCTCTCATCGTCCTCTATCCTTATTGGTAATAGAATTACCGTCTTTCTCGCTTTTCAATTTATCCGTCTTTCTCAAAGGTGAATTATATTCATCTTTTGTCGTCTTTGTATAGGTGGAGACCTTCAAGACCCCGACAAAGATTACTATCTAGTGGGGGAAGGTTTAGAAATCGATTGAAGACGCGTAAAGGTAACGGTGAAGGGTTACTCGATATCATTTACGTGTTTTAATGTGTTTTCTATGTTAGAAATCGTATTTAAAATAAGGTTAGTAATCATAGGAATTGTGTTGTTGATGATGGTTGTTGTTAGTTGATAATTGATGATGAGAATTGATGATTTGTGATGATAGATGATGTTTGTGTTATGATAAGCCTTAGTGAAATTGTGAATTTCGTGTGATATTGCCTGTGACCAGGACGCTGGCAGCGTCCAAGGACGCTGGCAGCGTCGTGTGAACGCTGGCAGCGTTCCCTAGCGCTGGCAGCGTTTCATGGTGCCAGATTTTCCCTTGGTTGAGCGCCTTGACTTTCGTTGACCCTTTGAATTCTAGTCCCGCCTTGACTTTCCTTGACCCTTTGGACTTGGTCTTCTTGCATTGATGATTTTTTTGTAGCCCACTCTAATTGTCGGGTTTGGGTCTCGGGTCTCGGGTGTCGGGTTTGACTTTTGTTGACTCTCGGGTTTGACTTTGACTTTTGTTGACTCTCGGGTTTGATTTTAAATATTAATGTTTTGAATATATGATACTTCCTTCGCTTGTATCGCATGTTTTGTGACGGTTTTTGGTATGTCCCACTTTGAGTCGGTTTTCACACAAGTTACGCTTTGAGCACTAATTTTCTATGTGCTTTGTACTCTCATTCCCTTGGCTACCTCCACATTCGTAAGGCTGGAATGTCGGAATGAGGAGCGTATCCTTACTGCTTAATTGCATGTGTTAGTGGCCATATGACGACGTTGTTGGGAGGCGAACGCTTTGCGTTGATCGACCCGGCCGTCAAATGTTTTATACTTGTGAGGTGGTGTCATTGCATGTAGCGTACCGCTTCTTATGATGCTTGTGCTCTTTTCCGCCTCTTTCGTGAAGGTTGAACGAATTTGGGGTACTCGCCGTCTATGATTGACCGAGTCTTGGATGCGAAATGTCATCGCTTGTCGAATCGGAAAATGGTTTATTCCGAGAGTCTGGCCAGGTTTAGACTAGGACCGGGTATTTATATCGTCGTCCTACCAGGAGGAAATTAGTCTACATATACGAAATGTTAATCGTGTATGCGTTCAGGGAAATGTTTATCCCGTGGATGCGATTTTAATCATTCTTGCCATGTACACGGTGCTAGTGCGTGTCATTTACCGTGAGAGATGTCGTCAACGTATTGTACGTTTGAATGGATGATTATATGATTGATTATTTGTGATCTTTGGATGACTTGACATGGTTTGTTTGTCGAGTCTTAATCTTATCAAACTTATGCCGCTAACGGTGAGATGCAAGCCCCAGTGAATGTATGGTTGCCTAAGAGTGTCATCCCTGAGTCTTTGTATAATATGATGGTTATGGATTTGTACTTCATATGCTCTTATCCTTATATATTAAATTGCCTATTTATCCTTCTCGTATTTCACATGTATATCTATATATGCATGCTTCTACTTTTGTATTTCCGTTTATGTACGTTTAATGTGATATGGCTGGGAGAACCCAGAGCTACTTCCCACTGACTGTGGCGTTCATGTTTTTCATGGATGAACAGGTTGCTGGATTTGGATGGCTTTTTGCTTGTGGTATTTTGGGTTCGGGTGTGAGCTAGCGGGCGTTGGCCTGGAAGATTCACCTCTAGACGTTATTTAGCGAGTTTGCTAATCACTTTGACATTGCTAACATTTTGAGAGACTTCGTCTCTTTGTAGTATTTTATACTTTGGTTTGTACTTATTTGACACTCCTCGTATTTCTATCTTGCATGTAAAAAGTTTTAAAAACACCGTATTTTACGCTAATTAAATCACATGCTTGTATGTTTTATTTCCGCATTCGCGAGGGTTGTCAGAAAATTATCCATTCAAACATACAATACGTTGACAACATCTCTCACGGTAAATGACACACACTAGCACCGTGTACATGGCAAGTATGATTAAAATCGCATCCACGGGATGACATTTCCCTGAACGCATACACAATTCAATACATTTCGTATATGTAGACTAAGATCTCCCGGTAGGACGACGATATAAATATCCGGTCCTAGTCTAAACCTGGCCAGACTCTCGGAATAAACCATTTTCCGATTTGACAAGCGATGACATTTCGCATCCAAGACTCGGTCAATCATAGACGCCGAGTACCCCAAATTCGGTCAACCTTCACGAAAAAGGCAGAAAAGAGCACAAGCATCATAACAAGCGGTACGCTACATGCAATGACACCACCTCGCAAGTATACAACATTTGACGGCGGGTGTCGATCAACGCAAAGCGTTCGCCTCCCAACAACGTCGTCATATGCCCACTAACACATGCAATTAAGCAGTAAGGATACACTCCTCGTTCCGACATTCCAGCCTTACGAACGTGGAGGTAGCCAGGGGAATGAGAGTACAAAGCACATAACAAATAGTGCTCAAACCGTTACATGTATAAAACCGACTCAAAGTGGGATATATGGAAAACCGTCACAAAACATGCGATACAAGCGAATGGAATATCATATATTCGAAACATTAATATTTAAAGTCCTTACGTAAATTTATACGATAAACGAACCATGCAAACTATTATAAATTAAGAATTAAGAAATTATAAGAAATAACTCCAGCAGGGTGCCAGCCGGTCAGGGGGACCGGCGGCCGGGCACCCGGCTGGCACCTCATGCACAAACCAAAATCCTTAAAAATACAGCGTATTCCCAGCCGGTCAGGGGGACCGGCGGCCGGGCACCCGGCTAGGAACAAATCAACACAAATAACAACCTTCACTTCTGATGCGTCCCCAGCCGGTCGGCAGACCGGTGGCCGGGCACCCGGCTGGGAGCACTTCTACCCGAGAAACAACACACTTCAACATTGAATTTCAACAACCATCAATTATCATCATAAATCATCAATTCTCATTAACAATCATCAACTAACAAAAACTATTATCAACAACACAAATCCTAGGACTAATCATCCTATCCTAATTACGATTACTAAACTAAAAACACGTTAAAAACACGTAAATTATATCGAGTAACCGTTCACCGTTACCTTTGAGAAAGACGGATAATTTGAAAAGCGAGAAAGACGGTAATTTTATTACCAATTAGGATAGAGGATGATGAGAGGGAAAGAATAAGACAAACTTGAGTGAATTTGAGCGAGTAACGAAGGAGTAGTGACGATAACAAGCTTGATCAAATATGGAGGTTAGGGTTTTAGGTGGTTACTTGGTGAGGAAGAAGGAGATGTTGAATGAGGGTGAGTTAGGGTTGAGGGGAAGCATAAGGAGTAAGTGGAAAATTTCATGGAAAAAGCCCATAACGTCTTAAGACGTAATTTACTCAAAATCTCGCGTAAAGTCCAAATACGAACTCGGAAATTCTAAATTAGACACGAAAAATTTAATTCTAAACTAAAACTAAATTTCGTTAAAAAGTATCCGTATAATATTTTTATTATAAAAATAGGGTACATGTGCGGGTGTTACAATGACATTCCTCTCTTATCTTCGGTAAAAGTATGGTTAAAGAACCATTTCCAGATGAAAGATCTGGGTGAGGCACAACGCATATTGGGGATCCGTATTTATAGAAATAGATCAGGACGGATGTTATCACTCAGTCAGGAGTCTTATATAGATAAGATTCTTGAAAGGTTCAGCATGACCAACTCTAAGAAGGGGTACCTTCCAATGACTTCAGGGATGCATTTGAGTAAAACTCAGGCACCCAAGACATCGGAAGAGGTCGAGCGCATGAGTTGTGTTCCTTATGCATCAGCCATAAAATCGATCATGTATGCCATGATATGCACACGTCCAGACATGGCATATGCATTGAGTATGACGAGTCAGTACCAAGGCAATTCAGGTGAAACACACTGGATGGCTGTTAAAAACATCCTTAAGTACTTACGAAGGACTAAGGATTGGTTATTGACTTATGGAGGAGATACTAAGCTATGCGCAATCGGTTACGCGGATCGAGATGACTCGAAATCTTAGTCTGGATTCGTTTTTACTCTTAATGGCGCTGCAGTCAGTTGGAAAAGTTCCAAACAAAGTGTTATAGCAGATTCTACAACTGAGTCTGAGTATTATGCCGCTTCTGAAGCTGCAAAGGAAGCTATATGGATGCGTCAATTCATACAAGGACTAACCGTAGTTCCTAGTTCGAATAACCCAATCACCATCTATTGTGATAATAGAGGTGTCATCTTCCAAGCTAAGGAGCCTAAGTCTAGCAACAAGTCTAGACATTTACATCGGAAGGCTCACATGATCCAAGATTACGTGGAGCAAAAGGAGATAGTGATAGACAAGATTGCTTAAGATGACAACATCGCGGACCCTCTCACTAAACCGTTAAAATATGATAAGCATGAAGGGCACGTTATTTCCATGGGAATTAAACGTGTTCCTGAGCTTTAGTAGCTGTTTATATGGATTAGATAAATGTATCTTTTTCATATACTATTCATAACATCATCGTATTGTTTCATATTTTATTTTTCATGTGGATTGTACGACAACATTGAACGCCACAAAGTGAACTGAATTACATTATATTTGTTTTGGTCCGTAATCGCCCATATGAGCTGATAACTCTGGCAATTATATTGTGAAGTTGATTGATGGTGGGTTCAACGAGCCATAAGTCAAACGGTTGACTGATTGATCACAGATACGAGTTATAAAGATACCTCGTAGGACATCGTGACAACGTTATGGAGTCCTAAATGTGTAAGAACATTCGGTGCCAGGTCGTGGATTGGACGTCCATAGTGTTCCTAGAGTCGATTCTTTTGACTATCGACTATCTCTTGAGATTAAGGCAGTTTTGGGTGACTTTGGTTTCTTTCTCATGGTCGACCGTAACAGGAGGTTAAGCAGAGTTTTACAGTGTCATTTCATATTGTGCTTGTATCTGCAGGATTCGAGTTGAAGAAAATATCCAACCTTTGTCAGGTTTTGTTATTTCTCAGGGCCACTCGAGGAGTTGTAACTGAAATGCATGGCCATGCTCGAATAATGATTCGTTTATCAGTTAGGTTACTCTCTAGTCGGGAAAACCACTCTTGATATTGATCACTTGTAAAATATGACCTTTGTGAATACGGACTTTGCAAATTGTTTTACATTGAGTGGGAGAAATTTTGGATATGTGAATCGGTTATCGCACATACACTTGTAAGGACAAGTGGGAGATTGTTGGAGCTAGTGTCCTCCACAGTTAGTGTGATAACGTGTACAAATCTCTTACAGGTTCACAGGGTATACTTAGTATTCTTATCAGTTGATTAACGTTTATCGATAGCAGTTGGCTTGCTAGAAGTTTGACGTTATTGTCATTTTAATGGCGGTGATCAAATGGTCCCTAAAAGTCACACCTAAAGGATGTGTTTGAGAGATATGATTAGATAAAAAATATAATCATAATGATGCCTTATATGACTAAAAGGTTATTTTATGTATATGACTAAAAGGTTAGTCAATGTAACGATGATACGATTATTTAATACGATTTAATAATACTAGCTGAGACGAATTAAATGTTAATTTGTAATTGAATATAAATTGTTATATCTAATTGATGTATATAATGTTATTATTTAATACGATTAAATAATGTAAGCTTAAACGAATTAAATGTTAATTCGTAATTAAATATAAACTGTTATATTTAATTAGCAAATTATAAATATACGATATTTATAGTTGACGTATATATTATACGATATTGTCACAATAAATGATGTCAGACCGGTATTAATAAATCGACTACAAGATGTTGTATGGACTTATAAATATGTGACAACATAAATGACAATAATGATACATACACATTTTATACATTAAAATTGTAACACCCGCAAATGTACCCTATTTTTATAGTAAAAATATTTTACGGATACTTTTCAGCGAAATTTATTAGTTTAGAATTAAATTTATCGTGTCGAATTTAGAATTTCCGAGTTCGTATTTGGATTTTACGCGATATTTCAAGTGAATCACGTTTTAAGACGTCATTGACTTTTCCCTTGACTTTTTCCACTTACTTTATCTCATACTTCCTCATAACCCTAACTTCCTCACAACTCAAACTCCTTCTTCCTCACCAAGAAAACCCCAAAACCTAGCTTCCATATTTGATCCACCTTAGAATCGTCTCAACTCTCTCATTTCTCGCTCAAATTCACCTAGGTTCGTCTCATTCTTCCCCTCTCATCGTCCTCTATCCGTATTGGTAATAAAATTACCGTCTTTCTCGCTTTTCAAATTATCCGTCTTTCTCAAGGTGAATTATATTCTTCTTTTATTATCTATTTGTAGGTGGTGACCTCCAAGATCCCGACAAAGACTACTTCTTGATTGAAGAGGACCTTGACGCGGAGTGAAGACGCGAAAAGGTAACGGTGAAGGGTTACTCGATATGATTTACGTGTTTTAATGTGTTTTCTATGTTAGTAATCGTTTTTAGAATAGGATTAGTAATCATTGGAATTGTGTTGTTGATGATGATTGGTGTTAGTTGATGATTGTTGATGATGATTATCGATTATTGGTAGTTGATAGTAGTTATTTTTGATAATTGAAAATGGATATTGAAGTATTGTTGTTCTCGGGTGAGGTGTTGTTCCCGGCCGGGTACCCGGCCGCCGGCCCCTTTGACCGGCTAGGAACACACTGCATTTTGGATGATTTTGTGTGTTGATGATGTCCCAGCCGGGTGCCCGGCCGCCGGCCCCATTGACCGGCTGGGAACTCACCGCACTGACCCCTTTTCGTAAAATGATCATATCTCCTTTGTTACTTGCTTGTTTTGGGCTTGTGACCTACCATTGGAACCGTAAGAGGATAAGCTATCATCTCCATTTAGAATTTCTGCATTTGCATGTCTAGAACTCTAGTTATGACCGTTTGAAGTGGACCCTTGTTTTAGTTATTTTCCAAACTTGTTGTTTTGAGATAAGATTTATATTTCTTATTTATTATGCTTCTTAAACTTGGTATAATGCTTATGTATCATGTATTGGTTCATGTTTATCATAGTTACATTTATATAATGCCCTATTCTCATGCTTGGTGACAGTTTTTGGTATGTCCCACTTTGAGTCGGTTTTTACACATGTTACGGTTTGAGCACTAATTTCCTATGTGCTTTGTACTCTCATTCCCTTGGCTACCTCCACGTTCGTAAGGCTGGAATGTCGGAACGGGAAGTGTATCATTACTGCTTGATTGCATGTGTTAGTGGGCATATGACGACGTTGTTAGGAGGCGAACGCTTTGCGTTGATCGACCCGGCCGTCAAATGTTGTATATTTGCGAGGTGGTGTCATTGCATATAGCGTACCGCTTGTTATGATGCTTGTGCTCTTTTCCGCCTCTTTCGTGAATGTCGACCGAATTTGGGGTACTCGGCTTCTATGATTGACCGAGTCTTGGATGCGAAATGTCATCGCTTGTCAAATCGGAACACGTTTATTCTGAGAGTCTGGCCAGGTTTAGACTAGGACCGTATTATTATCGTCGTCCTACCAGGAGGAAATTAGTCTACATATACGAAATGTCATCGTGTATGCGTTCAGGGAAATGTTTATTGATCGGGTTGTCGCGTACCCTAATCAAAGATAAATTACCCAGACTAGGCTAACAACAAATTAATGTAATTAGGGCAGTAAGGGGTTGATCTCGGGGAGACGGGAGATACTTGCGAAGAGTTATGGTTAGAACTGTACCTTGTACGATTGGCAAAGGTTTGTCACTAATTAATAAATGCTATGATAACAATACAATAGAGAAAAGGATCTAGGGAAGTAGGTTCACACATGTAGATTAACATATTGATGAAATTGGATTTAGGATATGCAAATAATTCATTGTGAGTTCGTAAGAATGATGTGTTCATTACAATCATAGATCAGATGGTCTAGCAGGCTTTTTATGCGATTTACTAGGTCTTAATCTACCATGTCATGCTTTGTCTATTCAATTCTCGTATGTCTACCTGGGAAAAGAATTCCATACTAGTCAAATGATTTTGGCCAAAAATCGATAACTATCGTTACAATCCAAACATGCATAGACACAACGTTTTAAAGGCACAATTTCTTTTATCCAATTATCATCTTTTAATTAATCTAACATGGCTATCCTACACCCTAGAAGGGTGACTACTTATGCATGATTAATAATGAAAAGGAAACTAAGATTATAAACTAAGAATGATAAACATGATAAAGGAAATACTAAAAGAAAATGAAACTATAATGTAAAGACGAGAATAAAGATTACCGAAAAAGGATGAGCAAAGATTGAAATGGAATAAGAACTTGAATAGGAAATGGAAACCCGGAAACTTGAATTCCAATTACAACTAGAACAACTACAATTGAAGAAAACTTAGAACTAGACTAAACTAAACTAGAGAAAACTAAAACTAAACTAAACTAAGAAAGAAGAAGAACTAAACTAAAGAAAAATGTAAGAAGAGAAGAGATGTTGTTTGAAGAGATGATTTGATATGAGGGGCTAGAGCATCTATTTATAGCATTAGGGTTTCGAGGAGAAGAGGTCGGGCATTAAACACATAGGTCAAAAATAGGAAGTTGTAGCCGTCATGCTCGGAAGCATTTGACTAACGTTTCATCTTCCTTTGCTTTGACTTGACTTCCAACATCCCCCTTGACTTCTACAATCGGGTTTGTTGGTAGGGTTTGATGCAAAGCGATGAATTCTTCCGCCTAACTGATTGATCTTCCGACAACTACGAAACTGTCTTTGCTTCTTCTCTCTTTCGAATTAGTGAACCTTATTGAAATGCCTTTCACTTGGTCAAGCTTGCTTCTTCAAATCGTCGGATTCTAGGCAAATGCTCGGGAATATAGAAAAAGGGCGTAGAAACGTCACTTTCCCTACAAAACAGGTTAGAACATAGGAATTCGCCTAGAAGACGATATTAGCTCATAAAATGGCTTAACAAAGCACAAATGACATACAAAACCGAGCTAAATTGGGGGTTAAAACCATACAAATATTCACTTATCAAACTCCCCCAAGCTAAACCTTTGCTTGTCCTCAAGCAAACATAACAAACAATACCAGGACAAGGGTTGCAAGCATTGGCTACTACACCATCAAGAAACAAATCTCAATGTAAAGCTTTGAAAACATAATGAATAATAACCCAAAAACAACGTGGGCAAGAATGATACATAAACATGGCTGAGATTTACATAACGACGTAGCACAAAGAATTTCACTATAGAATTTCGGCTCTTGCATGATCTTTTGACATATGGACTCTCACGGAACACTCGAACACTCATGTATGTAAAAGGTGATTTCTTTATGTGTAGATGTTTTGCGACACTCACCTATCTACGACTTATGAAAATGTGTCCGCAGTCTAATATGGTAAACAATTCAAAACACAAGTCAAAGATCACAATGCACATAGAAAAGAAGCCGAAAAATAAGAAGAAGGCTTTCGGAAATGGGCGAAAGGTGGACAAATAGTTATGATCATGTGAAGGTTAGAATGAGCTAGCAACTGACCAATGATAAATGAATACTCAATCCAAACTTTCGGTTAATTCCCAAAAGACAAATAACGAAGCCAGAAGCAACAATTTGGCTTATTACACTCGAAACGCAAGGGTAAACTCCTTCTATTGATTTGACATTTTGAGGAGATACTCACAACTTCTTCTCTTATTATTTTTTTCTTTTCTTTTTCAATTTTCCGATTTTTTTCATTTTTTCTATTTCTTTCTTTTCTTTTCTTTTCTTTTGAACATCACTTCTTGAATATTTTTCGTTCTCCAAATTCACTTTGTCATTAAGGAACAAAATCTTCTCAAAAGAGCACCCATACACCATAGTCTAGCTACTAGCTCAAAAGGTAGGCAGTTTTTGTATGTAGCTATTATTTTGTGAAGCATTTGTATGAAGGGGCTAATTTTGAGGGGTAATTCAAAGTGAAAAAGGCTTCAAATCTGAGTGAATCATGAATGCAATGCTTATAGAAAAGAAATGAGAACCATACTTATGCGCTTTGACATGACACACATCACAAGGAGAACTACACACACCTAGATGAGACTGGTTATAGATGTACCAGTCTAAGGAGGTTCTACCTTACAATATATGTAACTTGCCAAATGTCAAGATCAAGCGTACTCATCTATAGATTCATTCTATGCCTACTGTGTACAAGACTTCCCCATGTATGCACAATTCAATGAATATTGAATCATTATCTTTTGAAAGCTCTAATTTTGGGAAATGTAACATGATAGCATAGTAAACAAGCAAGCAAAGCATAAAAAGCATTCAATTGTGTTCAGAAATTTTTTAAATTTTCTCAAAAATCTTCTCTTTCTTTTATTCAAAATTTGAAAAATGATAAACTAAAATGCAAAATGGGAAAATGCAATCCCTCCCCCAAGCTAAACATCACATTGTCCTCAATGTGAGCACGAAGACAAAACATGCAACGAGATGCTTAATGGGAAGAAGGGTAAAAAGGAAATGAAAGAAGAGTGAAGCGTACTAGTGAGTGCGGACTCCCCCAAGCTAGTCTTTTGGACTTGACAAGGAAGGTCTTTATAGATTCTCTTCAAAAACTCTTTCATTTGCAAGGTAAATCCTAACAACGAAAAAGGGAAAAATAAAAATAAAATGCAAAAAAGAAAGGGAAAACACGGGTTGCCTCCCGAGAAGCGCAATTTAAATGTCTTGCTAGACTCTTTATTAATGAAAATCATTCTTTGTGCCTTAAAAAGCATGTCAATGCCCTTAGAAGTCGATCATATACCTGCGCATGAGCTATACAAAATCATATGTAAGCAATTGACAAGATATAGGCATAAAATATTGAAGGTAAGAATTAATATATCTTATCATTGTGCGCATGACAAACTTCATAGATGACCACTGAACTGCTCCACTCGTCAGTGAGAGATGGAGTGAAATGTTTAAGATCATGGAACAAACAATTAGTTCCCAAAAAATCGTTAGTGGACTCTAATTGGGGGTAGGGTGAATCAAAGGAGTGGGAATCAAAAATGGGTGGTTGATCCCACTTAATTTCAAGGTTAGGTTCACAAAACCCAGTATCATTTTCAAATAAATCTGGAATATCCTTAGCGAAGGGATTTTCAAAGAAATCTGATGACTCGATCGACCACTCTCCATTGGAGTCACAAATGGGCTTAACAACATCCTTGTCTTACTACCATATGGTTAATATCAATAATGGGGGTCTCAAAATTGTCAAATGGAATGACACTAGAGTGACTTTCAATAGAAAAGGTTGGACCATCATCATCGTCATCTATTAATTCATAACAAGCAAATAACAAGCGGTACGCTACATGCAAATAACACCACCTCGCAAGTACACAACATTTGACGGCCGGGTCGATCAACGCATAGCGTTCGCCTCCCAACAACGTCGTCGTATGCCCACTAACACATGCAATTAAGCACTAGGATACCTCCCCGTTCCGACATTCCAGCCTTACGAACGTGGAGGTAGCCAAGGGAATGAGAGCACAAAGCACAAGACAAAATAGTGCTCAAACCGTATCATTTGTAAAAACTGACTCAAAGTGGGAACATACCAAAAACCGTCACAAAACATGACAATAGGGAATCATATAAGTTTAAATATGATAAAACATGAGTAAATACATGATACATAAGCATTAGAACAAGTTTATGAAGCATACTGAATAAAAAACATAGATACCTCTCCAAAACAACGTTGTTTGGAAACCAACGAAAACAAGGGTCCACTTCAAACGGTCATAACTAGAGTTCTAGACATGCAAATGCAGAAATTCAAATGGAGGTGATAGCTTATCCTCTTACGGTTCCAACGGGATGTCACACGCCCACAACAAGCAAGTAACGAAGGAGATATGATCATTTTACGAAAAGGGGTCAGTGCAGGAAAATTTCTGTTGGCAGCGTGTGACGCAGCCTGCGTCACCACGACGCAGCCTGCGTCCTACGACGCAGCCTGCGTCCCCCAACGCAGCCTGCGTCCTTCACGGGATTCAAGGACGATCAATTTCCAACATGTTATCAACAACAAAATCCTCATTTATCATCACAAATCATCAATTCTCATATCAATTAACCACTAACAACAACCAACAACAACAACACAAGTCCTAAGCATACTAACCATAATCTAAATACAATTACTAGCCTAGAAAACACATAAAACACGTAAATGATATCGAGTAACCCTTCACCGTTACCTTTTCGCGTCTTTAAACGGTTTCTAAACCGTCCTAGTCTCCACCTACATACAATTAGATAATAAAAGATGAATATCATTCACCTTGAGAAAGACGGATAATTTAAAAAGCGAGAAAGACGGTAATTTTATTACCAATACGGATAGAGGAAGCTATCTAAGAGGGGAAGAATAAGATGAACTTACGTGAATTTGAGCGAGAAATGAAGGCGTAGCGATGATTCGAAGATGGATGAAAATGGAGGCAAGGTTTTGGGTTTCTTAGAGAAGAAGAAATGAATTTGAGTTGTGGGAAATGAATTAGGTTTAGGGTGAGGAAGGGAGTATATGAAGGAAAAAGTCAACGAAAGTCAAATACGACTCAAAAGTCAAGAAAAGTCAAAGACGGCTCAAGACGGGTTTTACTTGAAAACTCGCGGAAATTCCAAATACGAACTCGGAAATTCTAAATTCGACTCGAAACATTAAATTCTAAATTAAAACTTAAATTCGCTGAAAAGTATCCGTAAAATATTTTTACTAGAAAAATAGGGTACATTTTCGGGTGTTAGAACATGGGAGGCTAATGGGTGAAGGTATAGAAGTGGATTGTGCCAAGGCACGTATGGGAATGTGGGGCTAAGATCGGTAGTCGCAGCAACACTTACCAAAACAAATCTACAACACTAGCACAAACCAACACCGACTTAGAGAAATCATCTTAAACTTTGACAACACAAGAGAGATATCGATATTGCTCTCTGAAAAATGGATTAGACTCTAGTAAATTTCCTTTCATTATCCCTTGAATAATTCAATGAAGCAACATATTTTTCTTTCTCTTTTTTTCTTTTTCTTCTTTCATCATTTTTTTTTCTTTTCAAATTTTTTTTTCTTTTTTCTTTTTTTTTGCTTCGCAACTTTTCTCAACAAAGGGAATAAATGACACAATTGCCAACATACTTGCTACACCCATTTGATATTCTTTTTGAAATCCCGACCCAACCATAGTAGACAAGTAGATAAGAAAAACATGCAACTGCGACTGTCCCGATAAGGTAGGAAAGTTCTAGGAATGTAGCTATTAGATAGGTTATAAAACAGGCTACAAAAGGCTCAAATTGGCTAAA
The DNA here is from genome assembly GCA_022085475.1 of Heliosperma pusillum. Taxonomy (NCBI): domain Eukaryota; kingdom Viridiplantae; phylum Streptophyta; class Magnoliopsida; order Caryophyllales; family Caryophyllaceae; genus Heliosperma; species Heliosperma pusillum. The sequence goes on from JAIUZE010046671.1 coordinate 57,224, forward strand.
CATAAAGAACTCAATAATAAGGGTATAAAATCAAGTCTTTTTGGCTATGTGAGGCTTATTTGAACAAAAAGAACGACCTTTCCTCATGCACTTATCAAACGAACGCGTATAGTATGAAGAAACGAATGTCACACTTATGCAATTTGATGTTACACATTCCACAAAGAGTACCACACTCAAGCCTAAAGACAATGAGACCAGTTTATTAATGTTCCTGGCCTAGGAAGCTCTATAGACCTCAGAATTTTAAGTGGTTTACCAACAAAAATTGCCAAATCTAATTAGCATAAGGCATGTCAAAAACGATCAAGACTTGTCCTATGAGCTTTGTTTTCAAAAATAATAAGTCAAAACAATGTACATGGACAACTTATTTGGGATTCAAATGCAAAAACAATGCAAATTATCATCATTGTTATTCAATTTCACCAAGACTCGACCTAATAAAATAAAAAACATGTTTTTGGATTTTGTAAATTTTTCAATTTTTATGATTTTTTTTTAAACACACAACATAAATAAAGACTCTCCCCCAAACCTAAATGTCACAGTGTTCTCAGTGTGACGCTAGCAGCACAACATCACACAACAACCAACATCAGCAACCTAAAGGACAGAACTAACAGAGGGAAAAGGGAAAATAACTAAAAGAAAATACAATAAAAGAAAGTACAAGGATAGATAATACCAGCTGTGATAGATCTATAGCCTCCCCCAAACCAGCTGCAAAATGGGGGTGTAGTGACTAGCTGCCACTATTGCGCCTGATCACCATCATCATCATCATCCCTCTGAGCAGCATCAAAAGAAGAAGCCTGAAATGGGTCACCAAACCCACCAACTGGAGCATTCGGTCGGATAGGAGTATACCAAGAACGACCCAGGCAACCACAATCGTGACTAAACTCCTGCCAAAACTACTGAGGAGTCACCCCATAATTATCAAACACACCAGTCTCGTCACCCGGACCTCGGTTGTAGCTCGGCGGAGTCCAACCAGTAGTGGCATTAAGATCAGTCCGCATAAGGTTCTCCCAAAGTCCCCTCATCACCAAGTCATTGTTAATTCCTTGGTGAATCCTAATCTCCCTCTCCAAAGCCAGATCATAGGAATAAGCAGGTGGAGGGTAAGGGTACGGAGTCGGTGTGGGTGTAAAGTGTGGAGTAAGGGTGGTGGTGGCCTGAGTAGAAGTAGAAGGAGTGATCCGCCGACGAGGTCGACGGTTCTTGGCCAAAGTAAAGACAATCTCAGGCGGAACCACATAAGAACGAGGGGGAGGGGTAGGTCAAGTCTCAGGATCATGGGTAGACAACCGCTCCGTAGAAGGGAGACGGTTATCGTATCGGGAAGAGCTATCCACTGGGGCCCCCGTACTCGCCACTGAAATCTAGCGTTTCCTAACGCATTAATCCAGCAAAGTGTGTGGCGTAAGTACTCCTCGTCTACTCTAGGGGCATGAATTGGGGTCATTGGTGTGTATCTACGGTCTCCCCCAAACCCAGTAAGTCTCCTAGCCAACCTAGTGACCAAGGCACCACAATCTAAACAATGTTGGGTAGGGGAATTGACCCTCCAGAAAGCATAACACACCAAACCCGCCGGATGCAAATAAAAATCATTCTCATGCTTGGGGTTGAGGGTAGAAGCAAGTAATAAGACCTCATGAGAATTAAGCTTACTAAGGTCCTTCCTAGCAAACAAAAGGAGGCTAAAGAAACGCAAAAACAACCTCAGACAAGGATGTTGCACATCATTAACCGCCATAGCGTTAACACGTGCCTCAGGAAGATCAGTAAATAAAGTAAAATAATCAATGGCTCGAAAGCCGGAAGGAATATTAATAAAAGCATCATCGTCACCAAGAGAAAGACCCAGATGACTAGCCAGTTCAGCATACGACAACACAAAATCCCGATTAAGCAACCTAAAAGACACACGTTTATTGGTTTCGTCCCAATCATAGGAACTGAAAAATTCAAGGGTAAGTGGTCGATAGGAAAGCTCGTTAAGGGAATATAGCCCACCAAACCCAATTCGGTTAAACATATCAAACATAGCATTACCAAAACCGAGTAAACCAAGAACTTTAGGGTACACACAGCCAGTAGGGTCCATAGGACGACCCATAAGCATGGCAAAGCGATCATGTTGCGCTTGCGTGCTAAAAACGATCCAAGGATGAGTGGGGTTACTCGGAATCGCTTCTATTTCGGGTTGTCGAACAAGACGGGGTTCTTTACGACGCTTGCTAGTTCCTACTTGTCTAGACATTATGGATTAAAGTAAATAAACCACACAAACACAACTATATGCTCAAAAGACGAATTTAGCAAACCCTAATTCAAAAAAAATCAAATTTTGAGGCCAAAACGCAAGAAAGACGGAGCAATTAGTAATGCAATAGTGATTAATTACTAAAGAACAAAGTAAGAAAGCAACAAACAATGAATTAGAAGCACAAAATTGAAGAAATAAGAAACAAACCCTAAATCACACTTTGTGTGACAACCCTCGCGAATGCGGAAATATAAAACATACAAGCATGTGAAATAATATGCGGAAATACGGTATTTTAAAAACCTTAAAACATGCAAGATATATATAACACGAGGTGTGTCAAAATGTTACAAACTAACAACGGAAATACAACAAAGAGACGAGGTCTCTTAAAATGTTAGCAAAAGAACAAGTGTTTAACAAAACTAGCTACTATCGTCTAGAGGTTAAACTTCCAGGGACAACGCCCGCTAGCTCACACCCGAACCCCAAAATATCGTATCCAAAAAGTCATCCATTGCAAGCAACCTGTTCATTCATGAAAAACATGAACGCCACAGTCAGTGGGGAGTAACTCCGGGTTCTCCCAGCCATATCACATCAAACGTACATATAAGGAAATACGAAAGTAAAGTCATGCATATATAGATATCCATGTGGGTTACGATAAGAATAGATAGGCAATACTAGATATAATGATAAGAGCATGTGGAAATCAAATCCGTAACCATCATGTTATTCAACGACTCGGGAAAGACACTCTTAGGCAATCGAATACGCTCACTAGGGCTTACATCTCACCGTTAGCGGTATAAGATTGATAAGATTGAGACTCGACAGACAAACCAGTCAAGTCATGCGATGATCACGATAAATACAACATATTATCATCCATTCACGAACCAAGACATTTACGGCGTCCAATCGTGCAATGACCATGAACAATATCATGAAATCACGCATTCAAAGACGACACAAGACGACAACTCTCACGGTAAATGAAACGCACTAGCATCGTGTACATGGCAAGTATGATTAAAAGTCATCCACGGGATAAAGCGTTTCCCTGAACTCATACACGATGCTACATTTCGTATATGTAGACTAATTTCCTCCTGGTAGGAACGATAATTAAACGGCTCCTAATCTAAACCTGGCCAGATTCCCGGAATCACATTTTCCGATTCGACATGCGATGACGTTTCGCATCCAAGACTCGGTCAATCAAATAGACGCCGAGTACCCCAAATTCGGTAGATCAATTCACGAAAGAGGTGGAAAAGAGCACAAGCCTCATAACAAGCGGTACGCTACATGCAAATAACACCACCTCGCAAGTACACAACATTTGACGGCCGGGTCGATCAACGCAATGCGTTCAACTCCCAACAACGTCGTCGTATGCCCACTACACATACAATTAAGCAGTAGGATACCTCTCCGTTCCGACATTCCAGCCTTACGAACGGGAAGGTAGCCAAGGGAATGAGAGTACAAAGCACAAGACAAAATAGTGCTCAAACCGTATCATTTGTAAAAATCGACTCAAAGTGGGACATATCGAAAACCGTCACGAAACATGTGATACAAGCGAATAAAATATCATATATCCAAAACATGAATATTATAAGTCAATACGTAAAATTATACGGTAAACGGATCATGCGAACTATTATAAATTACGAGTTTTATAAGTTAAAGGAAACAACACAGCCGTGTTCCAGGCCGGGCAGGGGACCGGTGGCCGGTGGGCCGGCTCAGAACACAGGGCAAAATTCCAAAATCATAGAAAAACAGAGAAAAGTGGTCTAGGCCGGTCAAGGGACCGGCGGCCGGTGGGCCGGCACAGAGCACAATACCAAAAATCCAACTTCACTTACTGATGTGTTCCAGGCCGGTGGATGGACCGGTGGCCGGTGGGCCGGCCTGGAGCACCTCATCATACAAAAACCAAGTTTCCCAAAAATGTTACTGATGTGTTCCCAGCCGGTGGTCAGACCGGCGGCCGGTCGACCGGCTGGGAGCACCTCTTCACCCGTGAGCCTTGCTCACTTAACCAATTCAATCCAATTCTCATATATGCTTCTAATAATCATCAACAATCATTATACATCATCAATATTCATCATATAACATCATTCATTAATCATAGCATGAATCCTAATCTTCCTAATCGTATTCTAAATACGATTTCTAGCATATAAACATGTAAAACACGTAAATGATACCGAGTAACCCTTCACCGTTACCTTTTAGCGACTTCACTAAACGTCAAGCTCCTCTTCAATAAGGTAATAGTCTTTGTCGGGATCTTGGAGGTCACCACCTACAAATAGATCGTAAAAAGATGAATAAAGTTCATCTTGAGAAAGACGGAAAAGCTTGAAAAGCGAGAAAGACGATACTTTTAATATCAATACGGATAGAGGAAGGTTAGGGAGGAAGAATAAGACGAACTTACGTAAATTCTATCAAGTAACGAAGAAGTTACGACAATTTTAAGATCGATATCAAAGAGGGAATTTGAGATTTCTTAAAGAGGAAGAAATGTGTGTTTGATTTTGTGTTGAATGAAATATTAGGTTAAGGAGGGAGTTGTGTGAGTTATGAAGGAAAAGTCAAAGATGGTTTCCAAAGTCAAGAAAGTGAAACTCGACTCAAAAGTCAAGGAAAGTCAAACTTGACTTAAGACGGGATTTTCATGGAATTTCTCGGAAATTCCAAATACGAACTCGGAAATTCTAAATTCGACTCGTAACTTAAAATTATAAATTAAAACTTAAAAATTACTGAAAAGATTTCGTAAAATATTTCTACTAGAAAAATAGGGTACATTTCCGGGTGTT